>JBAWJQ010004802.1:0-66728 GCA_037783105.1 Bactrocera zonata
AAAAGGCTGAGGATAGAAACTAATTTTGGGATTCGTTGCTATCTGTTGAAATTCATATATTAAGTAAAATATATTCACTTTAAACGCTGTAATCGGCTGAAAATTAACAGCGTTACCACCTGTTAAAAAATTGGAAGTCAAAACAATTACAAAAAGAAGGAAGACTACTACCATAAATATGAATATGGAAACTTGAAATTTCACATATTTCTTGTACATGGTTGCCACCTGTTCATATTGATTCTTTAAAATTCATGAATAAGTTGATATTTTAGTATAGATTTCAAAATGGAGAAGTTTTAAAAAGGTGTGGGTGGAATATATTTTAGATTGCAGTTGCTATAATTCACAAAACTAAAAAAAAACACTTTTTTCATAAAATGGCAACTACTTAAAAATAAGTAATTTTTTCTGAATTTTTGATTTTCCCAAATTTCTTACTAGATTACCCGCTTAAATTGATAAAAAAAATGGCTTATGACACTTTCAAAGCCTCGCTTCAAGCTATCTTTTCAAAATGCATCAGCATTTGCGCTGAGTACCACGCGATCATAGCTACCACCCTATCCCACTGTCACAACACATCAACTGCCACTTCAGCACAGCATTGCGACTTCATTGAATGCAGTTGCTGTGGCAAGCAATCAATCATCGCCACATAACCCCTCAAATATTCTAAATCACAAACGCATCTAAAAAACTTTCGAAAATATTGCATAAATATTAATGTCGCTTTGTAAAGAAGGTTGCTAGCATCAACCCAACTAAATGTCTAAGTGACTGACACTTTGACTGATTCGTTCATTAAGCCGTCAACGCATTGTAACAGGGAGCTGCAACGCCAACAGTCAGCATTTATATGGCACACACATGACCGTATGAAGTCGCGCATGCGTGCGCTGACGGCAGATCATCAGCCAGCGCATGAGTGTAGCAGCTTCCCCGCCTGCCGCGACATTATACTTTTGCTATTTTACTATTTGCTGCGCTGACGAAATTCCACGCTTTGACAATGCTTGTGTTGCAACGAACGCTTACAAGCGCTGCCGCACGAGTGCACAGAAATACAACTAATTGTTGTAAAGCCCACGGCATTTTGCTTTTGGGTGTGTGTTTGTGTGTTGGTAGTGAAGGAGCTGGCGGGTGCAGTGACACAAACGGTTAATTAAATAATTTTGGGTTGACTAATTGAGATGTGTTGGTGTCACATCACAATGATGGATGCATCGTCAACACTTCGCGGTGCGAACGCAACTCTGCTTGCCACAGCGGCAACATACTAATCAAGCGAAATTGCTTCACTGGCTTCGTTTGCCTGTGACCCACTGATTAACAGCGGCACGTATTGTTACAATTTATTTTTCATTATTTCCGACGGTTTCTAAGGAAAATATTTTGTGAAGCTAGAGATTCTCACGCGCAAGGAATTTAGAAACGGAAATTATTCTTTGATCTTAATTGAAATTGTTATACAATATTAGCAGCGTAAGCTCTAGTAATCGCAAACTAATTTTTGACAGTGGCTGTTGAGTTAATATAATATGAAGACCGTTATTGGAAATAAAACCTTTGGGTGAAGGTTGGATAAGGGAGGTTAAGAAAGGAGAAAACGTCATAAGTTGCTAGGCTCGGGGTTCTTACTGGACACGGCCCAACGTCGCACGCTTGTTATTAAAGTTGTATGGAGGAGGCTGAGGTGGAAGAATACAGGCACTTTCTTCTCCATTGACACTGTCATTAATCGTCTCAATAAATTTCTGATAGGCTCGAAGCGCTTCATTGATTTATAAGACTCTTCTGATCCAATATGTAGAAGCTTATTAGGGGCCACAACGGGCCGGCGTTCTAAGCTGTTCAAGTGTGATACCTTTTAGAATCGACCATCGACCTAATCTAGTCTAACCTAAACCTTTGAAACACGAGCAAACTTGTAAAGACTCTCTCGGCTCCCTTGGTTTGAGAAAACTTTACAAGGCACTAGCTTTATATACCGAATTGAATACAGATCCATACCAGAGAACGCTACAGTTTATAAACCGCGACATTCTCCAAATCATTTTAGCAGAATCAAGCACCTACTTCATCATTTGACTCTCGGGAATTTACAGGCATCCAGATAAAGTTACAACAGAGACCAGGCTTGCAGAACGAAAGTGCTATTTAATCATACTCCTGGCTTTTAGGCAACGATTAGCGATATTTTGGTTTCTCAAGTCTTCATTACACCCACGGGAATCTCCAGGTCTCCCGATAAAGTTACATCAGAGTCCGGGCTTGCACAAAAAGGGCGTCAATTATCCATATTTGTGGCTTTCAGGCAACGAATAACGGTTTTTTTTAGTTTCCCTAGTCTTTATTAGACTCTCGGGAATTCAGTTCAAGTTAAATCCAAGACCAGGCTTGTATAACGAAGATGTTATTTATCCACACTCATAGCTCTCAGGCAAGGACTAGCGATATTTCGGTACAAAGGGTGTCATTGATCCATACTTGTGGCTTTTGGGCAACAACTAGCTATATTTTAGTTTCCCAAGTCAACAAATTATCTTCTAAATGCCAAAAGGTTCCAGCAGGACCTCAAACGGCTATTATCGGCTATAAGGCTAACTACTATATATTAAAAGTTGAAATTTGGAAGACAGTTTTAGGTATTTACAAATACAAAGTTTAAACAAATTATGTCAAATCGCGGCAAATTGAGTTCAGCGAAGCTGCAAAACCGCTTCGAACGGTTTATAGAACTTGAAAAGATTTTCACCCCAAAGTGGCCTGCAATTTGTAGAAACTTATATACTCGATCAATCTACATTTAATCTAAAACAGGAATGAATCGAAAATCTGATACTGAACAGTTGAGGCTGAAACAAAGGCAGTTAAGTCAGACCTAACTTGTAAGTAAATTCCAGCGCTAATTTGTCACACAAATAACAAACTAATTTTCGTAATTAGTATTCTTAAAGAGTGCACTCCACACAGTGCCATAATTTACAAGACAACTGCTTTAAGCAATTACAATCAACACATTCACAACAACCGAAAAATTCCCACACCCATCCGGCGACCAACAACCCCAACAACGGACCAACAGTGGTATCCTTTACGAAAATGCAACGCTTAAAATGCGCTTGCGAACGCCGACACGTACTTATGACAAACTCGCCCGCAGAGTAGACAAGCGCTTACGTGCCACAATGTATGCGGCAGGAATAATTATGGATTATTAATAAAGCCGTAAGTATGGCGGAGGTAATGAGCGCCGGCTACAGTAGTGAAAAGGAGACTGTGTAAACTGCGCTGGATTACAAAGGCCAAGTCTTTTACTGGTCAACAAAGTGAAAAAATGCAGAGTAAACAGCATACGACATGCGGGCATCTACCGTTGAGTTGTATGTACGTATGTAACTTGCCATATCGCTGGACATGCATCTACTACGCAACTATTCGCCACGAATATACAAATCAACAGCCAGCGCGACACCGCTGCAAGTGGCAAGTACCACGTACAGTGCGACAAGTGCCGCCGCATGTTTTGTAGCTGTTGTTGTTGCTGGCTTAAAGAGAAGCCGCCACCGTCAGCGCCAAGTAACAAAATTTTCATATCAACTGTTGGATTAGACCGACCAAGTGGCATGCCACATCATAGCGTTAAAACGTTTGCCCAGCCAGTTAGCAAATGAAGGCCTAAACACACTCATGCTGTTGAGCGTACAACTCGGTGATATGCTCTTTCTTCGTTTTTTTTCTGTTTGGTGGACAAGCTCCCGGTTGTTCGTGCTTTTAACTGAGGCACAATTTACACGTCTGCAGCTTGCAGACAAACAAGTGCACGGACATTTCAAACAAACGCTTGTATATTTTGTGATATATAACTACTCGTAAGGATATGCACTACTTGTCGTCGCATGTTGCACGTTGCAAGTTGCTTGATACTGGTTCATGCGTTTGTGTGCGTCACTAGTAGCTGCTTTTGTTGACTTGGTGGTCATAAGTGTGTGCTACTATTTTATTTTATTTGTTGTAGTTTTTGTTGTTTTTGCCTGTCTCATGACCACAAAAATTAACAAAAGTTTTTAATTTTGACAAACTAAGTACATATGTGTGTGAGGTGGCCAAGCTGCAGTGAGTAAACGACGCGCTCACTGTTGTACTCATTTATTAAAAGTTTTGAACCATTTAAATAAGGCTGGCTACAAAAAGAAGCTCGATGTTTGGGTACTGCATGAATTGTCTGTGAAAAATTTAATGGACCGAACCAGCATCTGTGATTCTTTGCTAAAACGAAATGAAATCGAACCATTTCTGAAGCGAATGCTAACACGAGACGAAAAGTGGATCAAGTACGAGAATAATGTGCGAAAAAGATCATGGTCCAAGCGTGGTGGAGCTCCACAAATGGTCGAAAAACTAAGATTGACTCCTCGAAAGGTTATGCTGAGTGTTTGGCGGGATTGGAAAGTAATCATCCACTACGAGCTGCTCCAGCCTGGTCGAGCGATTGATTCTACATTTTACTGCAAGCAATTGAAAGAAAAGGCCAGAACTGATCAACAGAAAGAACTTCGTCTTCCATCACTATTTGTTTCGGTCAAGGCAGAACTCCCTTGATGGGGTAAAGTTGTCTTCAAAAGAAGCCTTTGAAAATTACTTTTCGCAGTTTTTCGCCGAGAAACCAGAAAAGTTTCACACTGATGTAAGAATGTCTCTAGCGGAATAGCAAAAAGCATTATAAATATAAAAAAAATAAGTTGAAATTTGATTAGAAATACGAAAATACTTTTTCGACTACGCAATGATTAAAAATAACTCTTGAAAAGAACTTTTTTTTCCAAATTCGAAATATTTTAAGGACATTTCAGTGTCATGGCAACTGGGCCAGTTTAGTCAGAAGGAAACTAAGTATGAGACGCTGAACTATTCTAAACGGTTTCGAATTTTTGAAATGCCGATAGTTGAAATATTCAAGAATGTCTCTTCAAAAGAACTTTAAGAGATTTTAAATATTTTAAAGTATAATTTTCACTTCAGTGTCTTGGCAAATCGGACAGTTTAGTCAGAGTGAATTTACAATAAACAGCTTAAATAGGTTTTTCGAATATATAGATGACAAAAATTTGGAAAAATTTTAATAAAATTTACAATTTAACAAAAAATTCAAACAAAAATTAGAGAATAATCTATTATTCTTAAATTTCCAAAACTTTATTTCATTTATTAAGCTACCTTCCATACTGTTGTAAAAAAAATCGCCAAAAGTCCTTGTACGTTACTTGCCTACACCTATAACTCTTCGAAAATATCGTGTACGCAGATCATGTGTGCGAATTCAAGCTCCGATTTGACTACATTCACACGCCGCTAAAAGCGGACTTACAACAAATTTGGCAATTTAATTGACACTTTGCTGCCAGCTTTGCTTGAACATTTAGGCGGCCATGTCTTACAGTAGCAGCTGTTTTTTGTCAATTAACAGCAATTTATAGCCATAAAATAGCTAATTATAAAAAAATGTCGCTTGTAAGCTTATTTATTTGCATATAAATGTATATACGTATCAAGCTGCATACTTATATGGCAAATACATGAGTTAGAAACATGTTCGTACATACACACACATATGTACAGTGTTGCAAATACTTGCAGGTTGCAGCGAAAGTCGCGCGGTTAGAAAGTTGAAAGCAAGCCGCACAGCCGCTGCACTACACACACCCTAACTGCAAGGAGTTGCCGCAGCGCACTTGATTTATTGGCACCACCATTTTTGGTGGCGATTGTGAAAAATGCATTTCATTATTGCCGCACATTAGCTGTAAGTATAAAATATATGGCCAAAGGTATTTAAAAGAATGGAAGACACCGCTTTTCATGTTGTGGCATGCATGTAATTTGTGAGCAAAATTGGTATTTTTGTGTATTGATGTTTGACAAAAGTGACAGGCAGGATCTAATGTATCGACATTGCACTCCAAATTGTTAGAGAAACAGTTGTTTGAAGCATTCTTTATTGTTAGAAACTATTTTCCTAAAATTACTGAGTGTAAGATGGATCCAGAAATTGTCAGAGAGTCCTGAATTGATGGAAAAAATAAGTTTTTTGAGATTAGCAACAATGTTTTTTCATACTCTGAACAGGAAATATCGAGGGCCCCATAAAACATATACATAAACTAGTCCCTCAGTTTTTAAGATATATGTATATCTGAAAATCTCACCAAAAAGCTATTAAATTGTCGGAACATCCGACATTGGAAAACTCTCTCAATTAACGAGATACATTTAAAAAATTTTGCAGATATCATTATCGGAATCTAGTTCTTGTAAGGAACATTTTGTATTTGTGAATACTATAGCTTCCGTGCATCCGAGGTTAACGTTTTTTCTGAAATTTGAAAACATGGCATGATTTGACCCCGGACAAAACGTGACATATAACTTCTATATATATGAATGAAGTGTTTGAAGAAATGTATAGATTTTTAAAGATAGAAATTTCAAGTCGCGCTGATTATTTGTACATATACTTTAGATAGTCTCTGTATTAGGGTGATTAAAAAAATTGAATGTTTTTTGTTTCGCTTCCAACATGAAAAATTCGTTGATAGACCCTTCTAAGAAAGATGCTCTCAGTTTGAGCTCTTATTTGTTACGTGGAGGTCTTTCGGCTAATGGTTTTCTATTTATTCTTATTATCAGGTAGAAATATTTGTATCTCACTTCCAATTAATTGAAAAAATTTAATTTTTGTGGATTTCTTAGGAAATGACGAATTTTTCGTAAACCCAATTGTTTGAAGATATTTATGGTTAAAATTTAATTATTTTAAAGAAAAAAATTATTGTCAACTTTATAACTCAACGAAAAAAATTTATCATAAATCGAAAGTCCTAATTTTGTAGGACATTTACTGCTCTCTTAAAATTGCTACATATTTTTTATTTACTTATTCTTTCTTATTATTTTTTGTTCTTTCGTTACACTTAAGAGCTCATATCTACATGGATAGCTTTTCTTAGAGGTATCTGTCGACCAGTTTTTCAGATTACCAAGGGAAAAATACATTCTTTTTTTTTGGACCCACCCTTATGTAAAACTACACATATATATTTCTTACTCTCTCCTTTATTTATTTTTTCTCTCAAAGGAATTTCAAAAACAATTAACAAAACAAGAATATATAAAGAAATAGATACACACCTCACCTTCTCATATTCGCAAAAAAACCTGGAGAGCAACCCTGTTCAATTCAAAAAGATTTCTGATGAACACATAGAGAGCGACAGATCTAAGCGACATCTGCCAGATATTAAAATACACAGGTTCTTATGGACACAGTTATTTAGACAGCTGCACGACTACATAGCTGTGTCCATTTGTGTATTTTAAAATTGCCGGATGTCGCTTGAAGTTGTCGCTCTCTATGTGTTCAGCACATGAGCGTTCAATTTACTTCCTTTTCTTCACTCTCTCACGAACATACGGCCAAATGGCTTATGTGATATTTAGAAAAATTTGATTTCCCCAGTTAAATGATATTTCCAGCGATTAAAACAGATTCACAATTAAAATTATAGATACACACCTGATTTCTTAAAACTCGCAAGCATTAAAGAGTTATCTATTCCAATCTTATAGGCTTTGAGACGCGTTTAATGTATTTCCGTTTCTTCCACTCTCTCTTTGTACTCTAAGCGTTGAAAAACATACTGCGAAACACTCTTAGTTTGCTCGCATAGATGAATACATACCTATCAAAATGAGAGAAGCGTTACTGGAATAGAACATATAAAAACAGATACACACCTGATCAAAAAGATTTGGGCGCATTCAATTTACATCCGTTTCGCCTCTCTCTCTCTCTCTAACAGAGCTATGAGCTTCAATTTACTTATAGAGAACGCACACGAACTTAACCGAACCGAACACACGAGCAAATGACTTTTGTAACTTTTAGATTTATTCCCTTTTCTATAAAGCTTGACTTTACTAACTTTTTTGAAACACTTTTCACTAAAACTATTAACACATTACAAAACACTTATCACATATTTACACAAATTAACACTTTAATTAATTTTACATAATACATTTGCTCTAAGTTATACTTTTCGACGCCCGAGTTTTAATTGGCGACCGCACACTTCCGTGAATACCACATACTGAGCCTCAAAGGCTCTTTTGAAACATCTTTTATTCATTTGATCTTTGCATCTTAGCAAAAAAAACTCAGATTTCCCCAGTTAGAGGATATTTCCAGCTATTGGGGTTCATTTCCGTTCCCTAGGTATGCTCTTCTGCCAGATACTGTTAACACAGATTCGCAATTAAAATGTTAGATACACACCTGATCTCTTAAAATTCGCAAGCGTTATAGGGTTATACTTATACTATCTCAATCTTAAAAGCGGTCGGACTCTTTTAATGCACTTCCATCTCTCCTACTCTCTCTTTGTGCTTTACGCATTGTTAAGCATACTGATCAAGAGAGTTGCTTACATTTGATGAATACATTCCTTCACATATGTAAATGTATGTGTGGTTAAAGGGGTAGTTAATTTTGTAAGCGATTTATTGAAGTACAAAAGAGTAGAGCGGAAGAAGAGCGCATAGGAAACGGAAATGAACTGTAAGTGTATATAAACTTCCAGTGAGAGAAACATATTTACTTTCTAGAGTGTAGGTATCTACGAGAAATGTGGGAGAAAGTTAGCTGGAATAGAGAGCATACAGCGGAAGAAAAGCGTATAGGAAATGGAAGTGAACTGCAAGTAGATATAAACTTCCGGTGAGAGAATGATAATTACGTTCTAGATTGTAGTTACTTTTAAAAAAGTAGGAAAAAATTAGCTGGAATAGAAGAGCGTTTAGCTCAAGAAGAGCTTATAGGACGCGGAAATGAACTGCAAATGTATGTAAACACTCAGTGAGACAATGATATTTAGATTTTAGAGAGTAGTTATTTATGAGAAAATTAGGTAGGAGGTAGAACTATGAACATATTTTATATATACTTACTTTTAGCATATTTTTAGTAGACAACTTTTTTAGAAGACAATCAAAATTAGAAAAAAGATTTTTTAAAAAGCATTTTAAAGCCATATACACGAGTACATAAATATCTGAGAAAAAATATTTTTCCGTAAAATTTACACTCTGCCGTAAAACTTTCCAGATTCACAGCAGAGATAAAGAGATGCCCAACTCTTCTGCCATTGGAAATGCGAGAGCAATTCAACTATACGACTTTGAGAGTTCGCTGGATCGAATAGGTTTTGTCGTTTCGAATTTGGAAAGGCTAGAACGGCCAGATTGAAAATCTATAAAAATATATTTGAACGGAGGGACTTGTTGTAGCCTTTCAAGATCGTTAATAAAAAGTTAAAAATGTTTTTAAAAACGTTAATTTTGAGGGAGTCAAACACTGGAATAAGTTTTGGATCCTTTTATCTCTGTTCACAGGGTAAATACATATGAAGAAATGAAATCGAAATCAATGCCTCTGCATTCAAAAATCTCAAAATTTTAATTAAAATGCAAGCTATATATGTTGACCTTTGGTTTCTTCAATTTTTAACCCTCAGCAACTACCGCTACATACAGTTATGCGCTTTTTATACAACACAACCCGCAAGGCGTCCATTTACACTATCGCACCGTTGTAGTGTCAATATTTGATTATCAACCGAAAATGCAACCGCAAACGAGTCAACGGAAAAAATGCAAAAAATACTAATGCAAAAAGAGGAGCGAGAAGAAGATTTTGCAAAAAAGAAGGTTGTAATGAAAAACCGACAAAAAAGTGTCGAAAAAGACGACCAATTTGTTGGTTAACACTTTGAACCAACTTCACCAACGGGCACCGGCAAACGGTGATGTGCCAGCAATAATGAAGATTGCAGACCGACCAACAGCCGCAACAAATTTGCATGCGCCGAAGGTGCAACACAAAAGCCTAGCAGCAGCGGCAGCCACCAGTCACATGCCACACACAACAATGGAGCACGGCCGACGCCAAGGCGAGCAGAAGGCGACAACTGCCAATAACGCGCGCAAAAAAGTAGCCGAAAGCGAGGTGAAAAATGGCTGCAAGTTAATTGAGAAACATGTTTTATTGAAAAATATTTAAGTGCAGGTTAGGGGGCAGCAGGCAGCGCGCAAAGGTAACAACACCAGCAAACGCGCTAAACCGAAGTAATCATAAAATGAAAATTAACTGCCCGCATGACGAAGACAACAACGACGGACGGCGCATGCAATGACAACAACAGCAAAAATCATTTTTATGGAATTTGCTTGCCATAAATCCATTTTGGCGCGCCGCACCGCATCAAGTGTGGCATATTTCTTCTTTAATTTAAAATGATATACAGCAAAAGGTCAATACTATGCGAATTAAATTTTATGCGATATGCAAAAATCCTGGCACACCAGCGACGGCCAATACAACAGAAATAAAAAAAAAAAACAAAAAATAAATAAATATGAAAAAAGAAAAAAAAAAGCTCCTCTCCAGCGTGAATTGCCAGCAGTAATGGCATCATTGCGGTTTCTGTGTGCACTCAGCGCCGGCTGGAAATCCACCAAAGCTGCAAATATTGCAACCGACGCGGAAAAAAGAATTCGAGTAAAATAATCACCGCAACAGCAAAAGCTGAAAACACTGTGGCACTGGTTAAGCCATCAAGTATCAACAGTGGAGCATTACAAAAAATAAAATCGATTTTTTCGCACCTTCACGCGAGGCGGCAACGAGTGAGCGGCGCGCCGCGCAGACAAACTGCGGTTAAGTAGCGCAGCGAGCCAACTGGGCGGACAAGCGCGAACGGCTGTGTGGTCAGTGCATGTGTATGTAGGCATGGTTGTGTGTATGAAGGTACTGTACGAAGACGCGGATCTGCTGAAAATCGAAGAGTCAATGAGCAAACTTCGATTTTTTTGATAAGTTCGTGGACTTGCTGGAGCAAAAAGTAGATGGACGCAAATATCCCTATGTGCTATATTTTCGGTCGTTTTTTAATGAAAGAAAATACAGTCACATGATAAAAAGAAATCTATGCTTCCAAGTGTACTCCAAGGAATCATCATTTCAAAATTCGTCTGGACATATTTTCGAACAAAAAAGTTTGCCATACAAACACTTAATGCCGTTCGTTCAGTTTGTAGGACAGCTACATTCTATTATCTTTCACTTATCTGATATTGGCGGTTTCGACAAATGATCAGCTTCTTAAGGAAAACGATTTTCTTCGCTCTCCTGTGCAGACCGAGGGTTCCCACTCTGATAATAAGAGAGGACTCCGAAAGCAGCCAAGCAAGGAGGAGTTGAAAGCAAAAGCGATATAGAAGGCGGCATTCGGAATATGTAGCTGCCACGAACGCAAATCCAGCATGAAGGAAGAAGAGGCGAAACGGCTGGCTTGGGTTAAAAGGAGGTGAAAAACGGCCGGGCGTACTTCGCTACTCGTAATTAGTGTAATGTCTCGGACTCAGCGTATTCTGATTACATTAAGGAGCACATCGGTGGAAAGAGGCAGCGCTCAACGGAGAGTTAACTTAAGAAGCCCTCGAAGAAGAGGAAGTGCAAAGACGTAGCCGAGAAACTAGACCTTGATAGAGCAGGATGGCTTAACGGTGCCAAAATCTTAAAATGCAACGACGACCCGATTCTAACGTGAATAAGAGAAGCAGTCAAAACGCTTCCAAACCTGTGGGAGAGAGCGCAGCTGGAGGTAATAGACCGCGGCAGCATTCCATCGGTGTTCAAAGCTCATACCTCGCGTTGTGGACGCGAAACATGCTATGCGGCTGTGACAAAGTCAGAATCTGGGCGTGCCAACTAGCGACTGGAGGGTGTGAAGCGTGACGAAATCCATCAATGAAAATGGAGGCCAGAGCTACATACTCCATATCAATAAGACGGACGTGGATCTCCTGGTTAAAGTGGAGTAGAGTACCATTCTCTCAGTCTAACTACGCAACATCGATCATGTGACTCGTATAGGTATATTACATGCGAGTAGTGTGTTCGATTCGCCATTCTTCAAGTTTTGACCCTTACAGCAGGGTGAAGAACCATTCTCTCAGTCTAACCTTACTTTTGGGCACATACCCTCGAGCACGTGACTTGTATAGGTATGTTACATCAGATGTAGTTTAGAGTTCTTACGAATTTCGAAGAAAACCTTTATTCTTTTTGACTCTGCTTTGAATTTATTTTAGCAACGCCTACGAAAAACTGTAAAAAGGTACTACAAAATAGAAATATACAAATTTAACAAGCTAAGCTTGTATTTTACAACTCCATATAATACCAAAGTCCCACAACAATAACAATTTAAACGTAACGGGGAATAAAAAATTCGCTAAAACTCTGAGCAACCACAATGGCATACGAGGGTATATAAATATATATAGCTGTTAAATTCAAGGCTAATTTTTGTGCAATTCTGCGGTTATGCTGCAAAAGCAAGAACAAAAATAACACATGCAACTGTAATTTCAACGCCTCCACCACTTGTTCTCCACAAACGAGCACCTCAATTGATTTTGGCTTAAAAATATTAAAGAAAAAATAATTTTTTTTCGGTTCTGCTGGCAACGCTACCGCGGCGATTTGTGTCTATCTGCAAGTTTACGGTCAGAAGGTTATAAGCAAGCGCAGCTATTCAATATGCAATTTTTGCCGGTATTTATTTCAGCATGAATGGTTGTCAACCTGCTTTTTTTTGCTCGCGCTCATTCATTTTCATTCTTCTTCTGCTGCTTCGGCTTCGATACGAGGTTCTGCCGCTGTGGGTGCGGTTTCCTAGCCAGTGCTCTGAAGTTTCTTCTGAGCGCTCGGTCTTGTTGCCTTGTTGCAGCTGTTACTCATGCGCTGTGAAATATACTGTTGTTGTTGCTTCACAATTGTTGTTTTTGTTCTTTTGGTTCAGTTGTATTTTTTGGTTTAGTGTAAGCTATTAAATTGAACATTACCATTGGCATTTATTATATCTTTATCAACTTGGCCGTCGACGGCGGACAAGCCGACAAGCCGCGGTCTGTTCGAAGGTGCGATATTTATTGTAAATATAGTTGACCTCAATTACTTTTTATTACCATACAAGTACATGTGCGCCATAACAGTTATAAAAGTTAACGAGGTGTCGGCGAATTGTGCTGCAGTAACTGATTTAATTTATAAATCTTGTAGATTGCTGAGAGGAAGGTTAAAATATGCAGATTGCAATTGAAATATATGAATGAGTACGAACTTTTTGGAAGTGATCAGTAAATTGTGGCAATTAGCAGCTTCACTTCGTTAACAGAACTTGCTCTTCTAGCCTTTTCGCACAGGAGTTAATTGCTCAATTAACCGGTCTTTGCTCCATTAAAGTGCTAATTAAGATTAATTTATCAGACAAAATAAAAATTTACTACATTAATTCTTAATCGCATTGAAATCGATTTGAAACTGGAATACCACTCTGCGGGTTATTGTCCACACTGTAAATTCTGCGGTGTTTAACTCTGCTGGTTGTAGGCCAGGCTCTATATTTAGTTGTGTTCCTTGATAAAAGAGCAATTAGCTGATGAATTTGGGTCATTAAAACAAATACAAAATGAAGAACAGGAGCAAGTTTAACAGCTAATCGAAAATCGAGCCTATCATTGATCGAGTAGTCGGCCGCCCGAGAGAAAGAAACCGGTTTCTCTAGTATATACTTAATTTACTCATTTAATTTGGCAGTGCAAATAGGACAGTAGCCCGTATTACTGGAAATAGTTTTTACAAGAGGCTAGTAGTCTGCATTACCGGAAGTAATTTTTAAGGTAGGTACTTTTTTCAAACTATGACCCAAATTACATATAAGTCGAAATTTTTATTCCTAGTTCTACCTCACAAAACTAACCAAAGTAATTTTTTAAACAATTGAGTATTTTCTAGACCTTTTTCTGATTATGTTTCTCTAGATATATTGGAATAAGATCTATGGAAGATTAACTTGGAATATAATTTTATTTGAATACTTTTAAAGCTTGAGTCATATTATTTTATTTTCTAAAGCTAAAGCTTGGAATACCAATGGTTTACTTTTGGTCACTCTTTAAGTTCCAGATTAGTCACCATCTTATCTCAGCTCTGCGAAAATTCATTCGGGAGTTTCAAGAAGGAGTGATGATATTCTTTTGACTAATGTCTGAGTTCCAGATTTGGCTTTAAGTTCGTCTCAGCTTCTCAGAAACCGGTTTGTGTCTAGGGTAAGAATAAAGTATTGAAGGTTTGTTTCCAAGATAAGAGTTCCTAAAGGCACCTTTTCCACTCCCACACTTCTGTATATCATTTTTGGTAATATCCGAGAGCATATCGAACCTACTTAATATAAATTGCCAGTACCTACTAGGAGGAATACTTGCTCAAAATGATGAAAGTATTGGTTTTTCATACATGTTTCTTAAATATTTAAGGATTTTATCTAAGGTTAGATTTATTAAGGTATTTTCTCTACTCACAATTATCTGTGTGAAGGTTTAGTAATATTCGTAAACATATGTATAGAACGTACTAAAGATTAATTGCCAGTACCGGGTAGGAGGATTTGGTCAAAATAATGAAAACACAGGTTTTTCAGATACTGTTTTTTTAATATTTAAGGTTTGTGTCTAAGATTTGAGTCACTATTGGTATTTTCTTTACCTCCAAACTTTTGTCTGAAGCTTTAGTATTATCCGACAGCATATAATACCTGATAGTGCTAGTATCAAGTGTTAACAGTTGGTCGAAATGATTGAACGGTCGATACTTCAGAGAATTTTCTTAAATATTTATGGTTTGTGTGTAAGGTTAGAGTTACTAATGGAATTTTCTTCACTCTCAAAGTTTAAATACTGCTCGAAAGCATATAAGATCTTTTAAATATAAATTACCAGTACCAAGCTGGTAAAATTATTGAAATATCATTTTTTCAGATAACCAAGTTTTGTGTCTAGGGTTAGCAGCAATAACCGATTTTTATACTTTACTAGCATCCTAATGATTTAGTATAGACTTTTCAGATATCTTTTTTAATATCTTAGTATTATGTCTAGGTTTAGTATCAACAAAGAGTTTTTCCCTATGAAGCATCTTAAAATACAGGTTAGGTTTGTGTCTAGGGTTAGCATCAACAAAGAATATGTTTCACTTTTAAAACATCTAAAAATGCATCCTATAGCTTTCTTTACTTCTAATACCTTAAATCTGATAAGATTTTCTTCAAATTAATATTTAATTTCAGCTTAGACGGATGTAAAAAGACTTGTTGGCCGAAAAAATTTGTTTCATTTCCCTTTCGTTAGCAACACGAAGCTTCGGCCCCAGCACTTACTTATTGTCCAGGAAATCCATAAAAGCACTCATTTACGAGGCAACAATAACAAAAAAGCGCACAAATAAACAAAGCATAAAAAAATCAGAATTGGAGCACAATAAAAGCCTATTTAATGCCAAAAATCCTTTTTATTGCCAACCCGCTTTGATGACCAACAACACGCAGAGGCGCGCTAGCGGCCTAAGTGGCTGGGATGGCGACGTGAAAAGCCACAGCGCAGCCCAAAGACCGGCTAACCGCGGATAAACAACAAAAAGGCTCAAAGCGCAGTAGAGCGCTCGAGGATGCTCAGTCATTCAACCACCCACTTAAGCATATATTGAAGTGTATGTATGTGTATAGCGGTAAATAAATTTAATTTACTTTCATTTAGTACTCACCGAATAACGGAAATGGCGTAACGTCAAAAGGCGCACACTCAATGGCGGGCGTCGGCAAGGCGATCAACGGCGTGAAGTTAACTAAAAATAGAAAGCGCATAATTAGACAAAAATGAAATGAAAGAACAATGTATGAAACGCAACAACAAATGAATGCTGGTTTTGCCAAAGAAAGCTGAAGGGCTGCGTATTTTATGGCATTATCTTTTTATAGCACTTTTGAGCGATTTTATGGCGCTGGCGCCCATTTAAAGTTTGTGCTGGTCTAACGCTGACGCTCAGCTTCCTTGCCAAACTAGATATATGTATGTGAATATGAAAAATTTTGCAAATTTTATGTTCAACATAAAAGTGTGGCACAAATAGTAGGCAAATAAAAGTAAAGAGTAATAAATAAAAACTTAAAAAATACAAACAAAAAATTTTTAAAAATACATATATTTAAAAAATATAAAAAATAACAGCTTATAGAAATATATATAAACAACAACAACAAAGCCTAATCACTACCCGCGCGCACCCCAATCTGCCTTTTATTGCTCTAATTTCTGCGCTCGAGCCACTTGTGTGCTCTTTGTCGCCTCGCTTGTGTCCTTGCGCAGCTCGGCAACGGATGCGGCCACTCAGTTGCCACTTTTTACACATGTTTTTGTTGCTTTTGCATTTCTATTACAATTTCACTTGCAGCATTTCATTTTTGTCTATTTTTTATGTTTTGTTGCACACTTACTTATTTAAGCATCAATTAAAATAGTTATAAATAAAATAATTTTATTTTTCATTTCATTGCAATTAAAAAATTCTGAGTTTCATTGCGACAGCCGCGTGTTGCACGCTGCGTTGTATTATTTAGCGTGCGCATTGCCGTTTGCCGTTGCTGCTGCAGTGGCTTTGTGTGCGGCAGTTGGCTTGACCGGCCGGCCAGTTAGGCGGCTAGGCTAGTCCATAACCGCAGGCTCGGCCGGAAACCTCATTTAAATTAATTAGTTTTCCTGGTTAACCAAGATTTTTTCCAACCGCGTGGCTTTTTCAACTTTGATTTTTTTGCACGCTCCCCGTTTCCCGCTCTTTCTATATTTTTCTATCTCTCTGGCATTGCTTTGCCATGCTTTTTGTCTCTATTGCGTAGTCTCTGATTTTTGCTGGCACATTTTTTATTGCCACAAATCTTCATAATCCCCATGAATGAATGCATTCAATGTTGGTCGGTTTAATTATTTTTAGAAGAGGCTTTTTCTTCATAATTACATTGATGTTGCACACAAATTAATTAAAGCATAATGGACATTTGCAGGAATGTGCAACATTATCTATGGGATTTAAGCTGTAAAGAAGCGCTTTAATGCTGGAATTTTATGGTGGCATGAGCATCACTGAGCTCATACAGTTTTCATTACAAATTTAAGTCTGGAAAAATATTTTGAAGAGTCCCAGAATCTATGGATAGAACCCAGATGAATGCGAAACAAGAAAAATTATTGAATTTCACTATATTTTCCTTGATTTTGGGTCTATTAACTTTTGGAATTCCACGGCTTATGGCGTTAGTAAACATCTTCGGAGCGCACAGCATTACACTCTGAAGATCTTCGTGAATACCCCATTATACTCGGAAGATGCTTACTGGGTAAGCAGTTATAGTCGTAGGGCTATAACCAATTTATACACTTGCGTCCTTGCCACGCATCCTGAAAATGACAGGCAACCCTTGTGTAATATACGGTAGCTCACTCGTCGGAGCTTGGAATCAGGACAAAACGAGAGGAAGTTTCAGCGGAGCCACACCGACATAATCGGTTTAAAAAATCTCTGAAGCTTAATCGCCGGTACGAGCGAGCATCGGTCTTGAGCGGCTCGCTATATAAATGTGTACAAAACTCTAAACTACTCGCTTAGCGAGGTTGCGCGCTGGGTTTGGGACCCGTTTTATAGAAACCACTACCAATGAAAAAAGAGATGACAGCCTCCTACAAAGCTAATATGGCTGTGTAAGCTGACGTTGAGCAACACCACCAGCTACGTCAGAATAGGGAAGGACCTCTCCGAACCGTTCGATACCAAGCGAAGTCTCAGACAAGGCGAGTCCCTATCGTTCGACTTCTTCAATATATTGCTGAAACAAAATGCGAGCTGCAGAGATAAATAGAGAAGGTACAATATTCAATAAGAGACCACAGCTGATGGCGTACGCCGATGATATTGATACCATTGGCCTGCTTTCTCCAGACTGAATAAGGCAATGAAGCGTATGGACCTGGTTGTGAACGAGGACAAGACCAAATATCAGCTTAGAAATCCAACCCACTTGGACTGAGCAGGCAATTGAAAAGAAAGGGCCTCTCTCGACGAGCAAAGACCAAACTCTACAAGTCGATGATTATTCCCGTTCTGCTATATGATGCGGAAGCAGTGGCAATGAGATCATCTGATGAGTCGGCCTTCTGAGTGTCCGAGAGAAAGGTTTTGCTTGAGATTTATGGTCCATTGCGCATCAACAACGGCGAATACGGCAGTCAATGGAACGACGAGCTGTAAAAGTTATACAGCGGGCATGTTATCCGGATGAAAGAGAACTCTACAGCTCTGAGAGCATTCGACGCAGTACCCGCCGGAGGAGGTGGAGACAGAGGAAGACTACCACTCCATTGAAGAGATCAGGTGGAGGAGAACCCGGCTGCACTTGGTATCTCGAATTGGCGCCAAATAGCGAAAAGAAGAAGCGATATGAAAGTACTGAGCAATTGGAGATAAGTCCAAGGCAGTTTCGGTCGGCGTGCTACTAGATCTTTTCATATAAAATCGGGTTAACTGGCTCTTGTGACCGAATAAAAGTGACTTTTGGACAAATTGTTATAACCTTGTATTTCTTATGGATAATACGCGTATAAGTCTGGAAGGTGCTTTCAATTTCCATGACATTAAGTCAGACTTTCAGACCATATTTATAACTCTAAAAGAAGATGGCAGGTATGGTTTCTCTTTAACTGAAAAATCGTTAGATTTCTAGCTAAGATTCTAGACCTTAAGGACGCCGATAGGTCAATGACCTATTAGGACCACAACTAGAGAGAACCTAGCTTTACTTAGGGCAAAAAGTTCAATGGATTTCTTAGCATCAATCTGGGGCCAAAAGGATCTTGCGACGACGCATGAACCGATGGTATCCAAGTAATAGTAAACATGGGGAGGGGGAACCATCGTAGCATTCTCCTTATACTGAGAGCGAGGGCCTTTTCTTGCCAGTTCGACAGCTTTAAAAATACCTGCCATTCCGCTGTGGCCTGTCACCCGATGGTGGGTACAAAGTATATAGTTTACAGTAGTTTATAGATACTAACTGATACTGTGGACACCTACGAAAGTTTGCTTATCCTTCCCAACCAATATTTCACGTATCACTAACAACCTCGCCAAAGTAAGACAATGCGATCATCTATATAATTGCTTTGGAGCAACACTTCAACACAACAACTCTAATGAATTCTGAAAATGTTGCACACACCGACAGCGAAATAACCGAAAGTGCTAGCCTCCACACTTTTATCTCCTCACTTCTCCCGCCAAACTGCTGCAGCTCATTGTTGCAACACACGTATTTGGTAATTTAATTTTCAGCCTGATAGCATGCGTTCCCACACACACACACTGACAGCCGGTTGCAGTGCACCATTTTATGTGAACTCCATTTACTTGCTGCAACAAAACTAACAACAACAGCTACAAGCAATTTAATAGCTTAGGCAACGACTGACACAAAATAAACACAAAAACCAATACATACATCTGTACGGGGCGAGTTGTTGTGTATTGTTGCAACATAGTGCATTACCAATTTGTTGCCACAATGCTGCCAGCAATAAGCTGTGCGCTGATGCGTCGAGGGCGTTGCAGGCGTTACCAAAGTGGCGTAAAAATTTTATTACTTGCGACAGCCCAAACATTGTTGCCGCAAATAGTGACAGTAACAGCCGGTTGCAGCAGCAACAGCAGCAACAAGGCAACACAAAATAAGGAAATAAATGCAAAATGTGCAAATAACAGCAAATGGAATAGCGCAAACAAGAGCGAACACAACCAGAGCGCCACGGCCCCCAATAGACGCAACGACAGCAAGCCGTGACGCGATTGTCCGCCAACTGCGATATGTTGCGTGCTGTGTGCCACACGCCACGTACGCGGGTGCGCACGCAAATTGCACAAATGTGTGTGGAGGTTACACATATGTATATGTGTATGCAACATTTGTATGTGTGTGCATAGCGAAACATATTATCCCGTGGCGGCAACCGCCTGTGACATTTTATAGCTTTTTGCGGCAACTTGCATGCCACAACACGTTTGCATCGATTTCGCACGTGTCTCGCTGTGCGTGTGTGCGAGTGCCTCCAAGTTAGTCGCACTAAATGTGATAGTAATAATAACAAGTAGGTCCGGCGCTCACTCTCAGTAAAGCGGGTGGCAGTTAGAGCGAAAAAACTTGGAAAAAACAATAGTAATAACTGCCATACAAACGAAATTGGTGTTCTCGCATTGTTGCTGGTGTGGCACATTTGCCGTACGTGATTTCATTACAGCGCAGAATGAAACAAATTTCGGCCGAAGGTGAGAGTAGCCTCAGAGAAATATGTTGTGGCATGTATTTTAGTCTATTGTAGACAAAACTTGGCGGTTATACGCAAGGCTGTGGAAAAAGACTACAATCTGGCAAGGACATAAATATAAGCAAGCATTTTAAGACGATTTCATGAAGAGTAGGGTAGCTAGTGGTCAATATTCGACCAATAGAAAGTACAATTTATTAGCAGAAGAAAGAATGTGTCTCAAATTTTGTATTTCTAATCACATTTCGTATGCGGAATCGTTGCGATTGTTGGAAACGGCTTACGGTGATTCAGATTTATCAAAAACACTTGCCTACGAGTGGTAAAAAGCCTTCAAGGACGGTCGAGAGATCGTTGAAGACATGCCTTGTTCCACTTTAACACCTTCTACTCTCTTATTCGAGTCCAACTCGATTACGTGGTTGTTGCTTTAATATAAACTTCTTTTGACAAGAGAGCAGAAGCGAGCAGAGAAATGGCGAATCGAACACAGCGTTTCACAGTGTTTCATTTTTCTGTAGCAGACCACATACCGTCCACCAGCATATATTGCGCCAAAAGATTTTAGTTTTAGAACTTCCGAGCTCATTTGGTAGAAATTTTCTAGCCAGCTTAACCCTTTGATTTTAATACTGAAGCTGTAATACCCTTTACAATTACATTTCTTATGCCAACTACATATTCGAACTGCAGCTATATGCTATCGTAGCTCGATCCGAACAATTTGTAGAGAGAGTGTAGCATTATCAATAACAATGGTTTAGTTCCAGTAAGGTCCGAAAGTTGAGTCTCACGTTGTTGTTCTTGTTGTAGCGTCAAAAAAAATTCCTGAAGTCCTTGGCCGAATAATAATTCTGGTCCGTTCCTCCATCAAATATAGCGCTGGACCTCACTTGCACAGCTGTCCTTAGGGCACCCAAAAACCTCAACAGAAGCTGAAGTTCTTGGCCGGATAATGTTCTGGTCCGTTCCGGGCACGACTGTTGTGGGAGCGATTCTCCCGTTAAACGTTGGTCCTTAGGATACCCAAAAACCTCAACAGAAGCTGAAAATCTTGGCCAGATAATAATCCGGGTCCGTTCCAGGTACTTAGACGCCTCTGTCATGGAAACGATCCTCACTTTAAAGGTAGCGCTGGATCTCATTTGCAGAGCTGTGAACGTTGGCCTTTAGGATACCAAAAAACCAACAGAGCCTGAAGTTCTTGGCTGGATAATAATCCCTGCCCGTTCCAGATGCTTAGACCCGACTTTCGTGGAAAGATTCTCACGTCAAATTTGTTAAGGCAGTTAATTTCAATCTCAGCCACTTCGGTAGGTACGTCAAAAATGAGCTTCAGAAACGTCAGGCGAAATCTTTAGCTACACCGATATTGCGTAGAGCTCAGTGAGAAAATATAGAATTGCGGCGAGATGAACTTTGTTAAGGGCAAATAAATCACAGGATCTGTTACAGTCTACACTGTATCAGAAAAAATATAGCAACCGCACAAGTTATGGTTGTTGGCCAACGTTTGACGAGCTCACAAGAGGACTATAGATCCAACTCTTGCAAGTTCCAGCTGAGGCAATCTCGTCGGATTTGCAGTTTCTGGCGATTTTACGGTGACCTGTCTTGGACAATAATACGAACTGAATTTCGTGAAGCTATCTTGTCAAGTAAAGGATTCTCTACAACAATTACTTTATTTTCATCGATCAGTTTGTAGGGTAGCTATAACATAAAGTAGCCCAATATCGGTGCTTTCTGCTGCTTCTTGGGGAAAAAGGGATTTGGAAGGGAAGTTGCAAGTTGTGCGAAGTTCTCAAACACTGAGGAACTAGTTCGGGTGTATACAAACCGACAAATGGACATGGCTGTTCCGGGTATCACAAACTAACCGAAAATATATCCGCTTTTTTAACCACACCAACTGATTTTATCAAAAGTTATTTAAACCGAGATATAATTTAACTTAAATCTGGAGTAAAAAATAATAATTTGTGTAAATTGAGGTAACTTAACCTCACAAAAGTCAACCTAACATCAAAAACTTAATCTAAAATTCGTCACTCTTACAATATTTTTTGGAATTATTGGTCATAGTTGGACTACCTTCCACGTTTGTTTTGAATATTTCGCACTTGCAACAGATATATGTGGCACAAATAATACAAACTAGCCGAGTTATACCAATTAAGTGCCACACAAGCTTGGCCACACACATCTGCGTGCATAGAAATCAATTTACCGTTACCGAGTGGCACACACAAACAAGCATAAATAAATAAAATTAAAGCACTTATTGACAATGACATAAAATCCAGCCAATTGTTTTAATGACAAAACGCAAATAAATGGCCGACCGTAAGTGGCGGCCAAATGGTGGCAATAAGCGTCTTTGTGGCAACAGTAGCTGCTTTACATGCGACAATAGCAGCGACAGCGAGCGAACAACAAGGAACAAAGTGCAGCCAGCGGGAAATGTGCTTACAACACAACAACAGCAACAACACCAACAATAACAGCAACTTGGCTAATGACATTGGCAATGAATGGCGGCGCGGCGGCAGCATTGGCAGCTAGTTGCCTTCACATTCAGACATCGAACCTGCACTTTTGCCGCCACACCAGCACACGGTCACATATGTTGCACATTTGTATTTATTTCTGCAACTTGTTGCTTTGCTATTTACGATCGACTGTCGATCGTTGTTGACTGCTTTGGCATTAAATAAATCACAGATATGCATCTGGAATCATTGTAGCGACAAGATTGCTGTCAACTGATAGAATATTGTGGCAAGTAGCATTTGCCGCCGCAAGCCGGCGACGAAGTTGTGGCAAGCACGGCAGCACGGCGTTGCTGCTGCAGCAAGAAGGCAGGCATGTGAAGATGAGTGCCATGCAAGCGTAGCAACGCGCCAGCCATCGATCGTTTGCGGGCAATAATGAGCGGCGCAAAGGCAAACAAGCCACGATATCACGTCATATATACATATGTACATATATATATATATATACAAATGTATATGAGGTGATTTTTCATATGTACATACATGTGTTGCAGCGATTATGCACCGCCCATTAACGCTGTTAATATTGGCTGTCTACTTGCCACCGTGCCACAAGCGCTGCCGCGCCTCCATGCCTAAGCGCGCCGACTCCTACTTGGTAGCTACTATATATGCAGTTATATGTGTATGTGTTGGCGCTGGCGATCGCGTTGACGATGGCGTTGAAGTTGTTGCTATTGTCGCTGATTGCGCATCTGCTTGGACTCGGCTACTTGCCACTTACACCCAACCGATCTACCCTTTTTCTTTATTCGCTATTTTACACGATCGCTGATCGGTGTTGCAATCGCTCAGCGCTGATCGTTTATATACTGCACTCTAAGTGTATCTGTTGCAAGTATGCTTGTGGCATCTTCAAGTTCAACAATTGCCCAACCTTATGCTGTAGATCATCGCCATCGCGATCGTCATCACCAACGCCATCGTTCGTTCGTATGCGGCATTGCAGTAGCACTTGTTATTTGTTCAATTTTGTTGTTGCAACATATTTGTGGTCGTTAGTCGTTTGCGTCGTTTACAGCTGACTGCTTGGTTGAACTGTGTTTGTTGACATTGCATGTGATTTGCGAAACCTGTAGTCATTTGCAAACACGACAAACATCTTCAACTTGGCTAGACAAGTTTATCGAACCGCGAAGTGCAACTGTTTCGCTGGTGTGGCCAAAAGTTTGTTGCACATTAGTTATGGATTCTGAGCTTTCAAGGGTGTTGATTGACGTGAAGTATGGAAGCTTAGTTCCGCAGACCAAAAGGAGTGTTAGATATTTATATAAAGAAGAAGCTCTTAAATGAAAATTTGCTTCAGATAAACGGATCCAACATTGAAGCAGATTTCTGCTCAGCCTGTCTGTCACCATGGCCCTTCAGAATTTTGGCTGCTAGACGTTGGTCCGAGGTCTCTTTCGAGACCGAGGTATTGCGCTTCTTATTTGCGCTGCAATCGATAGATATGACTTGAACATATATTCGTTCTTAAGGTTACCTCGTATTTCTAGTGCTTTCTTTGACTCGAGTCGAGGTTCTTCTGTTGATATTGGCGATTCCGCCTCGTAACTAGCATTGTCCTAGCATTATCAGTACTTTCTAAATACTTACCGACTTGTACCGCCTTTTTTCCATATTGCGTCTAGTCTTGATGTGTCCGAGATAGAGATTGCATCGATCCCTTTGCCAGTTTTGACGTGTGATGGTTCCGTGACTCCGGTTATGTATTCCCAAAGATAAATCCGGATGTCGGTTCTGACCTCCAGCTTATGTGTTATGCTCGTTAAGTCCATACAAAAAACTCATTGCTAAATGAGCTCCAACTCAGTGCCTCTATTGGCCTCCCCAAAATAGTCGCCTTCAATGGTCACAATTTTATCTCTCACGAAGCCAAAGCATGGATTGACGCATCCAATTATGCGTTTAGAGCCGACCAGGGTAAAGAGGGACTCTTCTCAACCAACACCCGCCATCCCAACTAATTGATAACGGGGGAACGTACTCTGATGACTGCTATGATTTTAACGGGACGGAGGCAATTGCGAAGACCACCCCAACCAATAAGAATTTACTAATCCTAATATATCCAAGCTTTATTCCAGTCTAGGAGTTACTAAAACCTTGAAAGCTTGATTAATTGTTCGGAGACAATTATTCAAGACCGTCATATTTTTTAGGTTGGAGGTAGAGAAAGAGATAAAAAGAGAAAAATAGAAGAGAGAGCGAAAGACATACAGTAGCAGAGAAAAGAGAGACGAGCGGGTGCGAGCGAGATAGCAAATTAGTAACTAAAGCTTGGCTCTTAATAAGAATTATCTTTCAGAAGATCACTCAGAACTTTTAAAAAGAAGAGATTGGTACCGACGAAAACAACATGAAAGTCCACAAAAAGTGAAGTTGTTAGAGAGAGCAGGCACGCTAAAGATATCAACAGAACGTCTTCTTCATATCATTCACGAATATTTGGGTATGAGAAAGCTCTCTGCAAAGGTGGAGCCATGCGAAATCACTTTTGTTCAAAACCAACGAGGCGTTGATGATTCGCAGCTGAGTTTGAGATGTTCAAGCGTAACAAAGCCGAGTTTTCGCATCGATCTGTGACACTATATGAAACATAACTCCATCATTTCACTCCGAAGTTCAATCGACAGTCATGCCAGTGGACTACACACGATGGACTCGCTTTAAAGCGTGAAAACCGCAACAGCCGGCTGAAAAGGTTAAGACATCTGTGTGCACTTGGAATAATTTTTATTGACTACCTTGAAAAAGGAAAGAAGCGGCTAGTAAGTAGCGTTATTGGACCATTTGAAGGACGAAATTGCCGAATTGATATTCTCAGATCTCAAAAAAATGGTCGCTGGTAAGAAATTTTCATTGAAACAAGAGGTGATCGCAGAAGCTGAGGCTCATCTTGAAGCAAAGAACAAATTATACTACAAAAGGTATCGAAAAGTTGAAGGGAAATTGGAGTGCAAGGGAACTATGTTGAATAAAAAATCGAATTTTGCCTAAAAATATGTTTTCCTATATAAGACCGAAGACTTTCCCATTGATCTGTTATCTGCAATGCATTGACCAATTAATGCATGAGTGCCTATGAAGCCGCCTAGGAAGAGGCTCAGAAAACGAAATGCTGTAGAAACATACATATGTTATCATCTTTTTTAACGGAAAGTTGTGCAAATTGCTTAGCATGGCATATGCCACACACATGTCAGTGCCGAAAAAAGGCCACACACACAGAGCTGTATGAATGACAACAACAATAAAAGCAAATGTTGTAAATTTTTGCGCTGCCGTATGAACTCGACAAATTTATTTATTTATGTGTGGCTATGCGCGTGTATCTGTATTCACTTGCATTTGTATATGTGAATTTCAATTGCTGTGTTTCTGCATGTCTGTGTGTTAGTGTGCGCCACATATTGGCAAAGAATTGATTTTGCATAAAATTATGTGGCAAGAGTCGAGGCGTTGTTGACGTGCGCAAGTGAAGAAGCACAAATGCAGGCAGCAACAGCAATAGGAGGAGCAGCAGCAGCAGCAAGAAAAACCAAAGTCGAATTGCAAGTGAAGCATTGCCGAAGGCGACGCAGGCTCATCAATATGCGTAAATGCTACTGTGTTGATTGTACTTGCTGCCACGTCGTGTGTGTCTGCGCTTGGTTTCAGCACACTACTGCTCATTGTTGTTGTTGTTGCTGGTATTTGTAATCGTTACAATGGCCTGAGCAATGCTTGTTGGCAGCAATTAGCAGCAATGTTAACTTTCATGTTAACGAACCAATTTGAAATTTAAATACATACATATGTATGATTAACAGTGTTTTTTTTTTTTTTTTTTTTTTTTTTTTTTTGTGTCGGAGGGGGAATCTTCCAGAAGATACTGCCTTAGACGGGCAGCATGTACGATTCATATTGCCCGCTAAAGATACACCTCTTTCGGGATCACGCCCAGTTAGTATTATCTAACTTTACTGGACTTGCGTAGCAGTACGCCTACGTACTAAACCCTTAACTCCGGCTGCGTTAGCTTGTATTTGGCCCTGCGGGACCGCCGTTAGGTATTACTTCGCAGGACCAAGCTGGGCAAGAATGCCTCTTCAAAAACTCCTTTCGTAGTTATTCAGCTGCTCTCAGGCTTCTTCGCTGTCGTTCTCTTATCCTGAGTTCATGGATCGCTATTGCGGCCCACTCTTTCATTTTTGCCCATACCACCTTCGATTGCAGCATGTGGCTTATAATGTTGTCAGGCGTCATCCTTTGATTTGTTATTCCTTCGATGGTAGTTCTCTCCATTACGTATCTCGAGCAGAAGAAGAAGATATGCTCGGCGTTTTCGTTGGCACTGCTGCAGATTAACAGTGTGTGTATGTGTGTGTGTGTGGCATGCAACACGCAGTTAAAAACCATACCAATACACATTTGCACATATGCAACGCGCTGTGGCATATATACGTCACTGCCTGCCACAAGTGCCAAAGCTAGTTGGCTGTTGATTTGCTGTCTTTGCTGCACTTTGTGTTGCTGCTGTCAAAGCTTCAGCGCTGACCAGCCTAAAAACTGCTTTGAATGCCGCACGATAGAGCGCGCAGGCTGATGGACTTCAAGGCTCGTTGCTTCAGCAGCTGTAAAGCGCTCAATATTACTGGCAAGCAGTCATGTTGGACGTCGCTGCTACAAAAACAATAACAATGCCAAAACAACAACAATAACAACAGCAACAGTCATTTCCCAAACATTCATCCAATGCCAAGGCCAGCTGAGCGATCGATCGTCCACACGGTCGCTTGGCTATGCCACTTTGTAGATTTTGTTAGTTATTTTGCGTTTTTGCTTTGTGCACTTTTCTGTTATTGTTGTGCTTGCTGTTAGCTTCTGATTTGGTCTGACATTTAGCGCACCGGTTGGCTGGAAACAATAACAGTTCGTTAAAAGCATCTTCATGTTTCTTTATGTAGTTTTTTCTTGCGCTCTAACATGCGTTGCAGTTAGAGCGCAAGAAAAAACTACCAAGTTGTTGCATGCCTCAAATGTTGTTGATGATGGTCTTTTGAGGCGTAAGCGCGTTTTTACAGTGAAAAAAATTGGCGATGCCCGGTTGTGTTTTCCGAAAATGAGTGCATAACTAATTTCGACCTCTGGAAGTGGAGTCAATTCGGCATGGAACGAAGCCAGGTTGCTCAGAAGAGCGCGAAGTGGAACTACTCAGAAGGGTGCGCTGTCAACAAAACTATCGTCACTTGTTGGTAACGAGGTTTTGAAACGAGTTTTTGAAAGGAAAGCCGCCGGATAGTCTATGCAGACGACTAGTGTCGGGAAAGTTGCTAGACACAATCAGCAACGTGATGGACAAAGCTCTAAAGGTCATACAGCGATGCGTGATATCGGCTAACCTAGAGGTAACTGATGTAAATGGTACTATTTACTAGGAAGTACGAAATTCCAACATGGAAGCCGTAGCTCAACAGAGTGGAGTTAGCAATTAGACAGTATGCGAAGTAAGAGTAATTTTGGATGGCAAACTAATGTGGGAACTCAATGTGGAAGAGAGAAAGAAGCGAGTGGTGCCATACTTATATGTATATATAAAATGCTAGGCTCTACATAGCTTCCATGAACTTCATAATGCCTCATAATTTTGTCGAGTCCCATCAACTCAACTCATACTTTGGCGTTACACAGCGGTAGTCAAGCCAATCTTGTTTGACGTTGCCTGGGTTGGTGAAACACAGTCAGCCAAATGTCATACAGAAAACCGTTGGGGCGAATATTACGACTCGCTGTTCGGGAACGCTAAGAACTACTCCAAAGGCTGTGACTTGCTAGCGGAATTTACAACGGTGAAGGTTGACTAATGGAGTGGTAGCCGGGATCTAAGGCTCGGAGCTGGATCGCAACCGTAAGTCTCAAATCGCATTACGTCACAGAATGCCCTTAAAAGGAGGAAGGCAGTAGATGTAACCGCTGCCGAAAAGCGACTGCATATATACTAAACCCAGTATTAATAAAGGAATTCCGGGCAATGAAATAGATGATGATGAGTTTGCTAAAAGCGCCATGTGTCTGACTATGGAATCATTACAGGAAATACGGTAGTCACCAAAAACTATACACAAGCGTTGACAGACTGATCAGGGTGAGATGGAGTGAATGGAGGACATGCAGAACCATCTCGATCATGAGCTCCGAAGAAAAACACACATGCCTTTCTACACATTCAGTCTCCAAAGGACTGCAGGACGGTTTTTGGCCTACCATACAAGCAGAAAGTGCAAGGAAGTAGGCATGAGAGAGACTCTAGAACAGCTTATATGCTTCTGTCCAGCATTATCTAGAACCCGTTGTAGATATTTAAGAGCTTAGCAGTTCAAAGGACTAAATTTAATATCAAAGCACGCAATATAAGTTGAAAACCTACAACTAAAAGTAAACTGAACCTCTACCTGACGTTACTTAAGGTCTATGTAGCGTGATAGATAGTCATTATAGCCTAATCCAACTTAATGAAAGTTTTCGGAAACATCAAAGTCTTGATGACCTCTAACTATCCAACTATATAAAAATATTTGGAACTCCCGCAAACTACAAATAAAAACTGATTCTGAAAAGCTTCTAGACTTTGCCAAAAGCTTTCTCACAGTGTACATTACTTATGCTTTCAAAGCTGCATACCAAAGCTTCAGCGCTGACGAGTTGCACATGGCCAGACACAAGCCAACCGAACGGGAAGAAAACAAAAAATCACACCAAATAGCGGCAAGAAAAAACGGTAAAGTGAAGAAAAGCACAAACAGGCAGACAAATCGCATAAAAACAATAACAACAAAAACAAACATGAAAGCAACCGAATTAATTTGCTGCCAAAGAAGAGGCAAATAGAGGCCTACAGCGGCGTCGCACGGCCAGGCGCACAGAAAATTGGCAGCAATCGCTGCCGCAGCTCGGCTGTTGCAATAGCTAACTTCGCCACCACAGCCAAATGCTGCCAATTTTGTTGCAATTGCACTTAATGCATGGTGTTGCCACGATTTTTGCTGCTGAGAGCTAGCTACTCTATACGCTATGCCACACTTTGTTTTTGGTTTTTGTTGCACTGTCGATTACCGTGAAATGGGAAATAATGTTGGCCAATGGCAGCTACAAATGTTTGCAACAAAATTGCTACGAGTATATACATATGTATATGCAACATACAATGCTGCATTGACAGCTTATACAACAACAACAACCAGGGCAATATGAGGCAGCAAGTTGTAAATGCAATGCCTAGAAAAGGCTGCAAAGCATTTGGTGTGAATTGAAGTGTGTGGCGGCAGAAAAAAATGTAGTTTGAAAGCTAGTAGCCGACGAAATGAACAACATTTGCATTTTGCATTCCACAGCATTGTTGGCTACTCGCTTTTTATTGACTGCAAAAATCACACAAACAACAACGCCATGCATGTCTAGTGGCATATGAGTGCTGGCTAGAGAGTAGCGACGAAAATGACAACACTTGCAGCTTGAAAATCAAAACATGCAAAACAAAAACAATAAAAACAAAAACAGTAAAAATAACTTTGGTTAAACCGAATACCCACTACGAATAAAAAAAATTTCCATACAAGAATTTGGTTTATATTTGTCGGTTTGTATGACAGCTATATGCTATAGTGATTCGATTTGAATAATATGTTCGGAGAATATGCCGTTGCCTTGAAAAGTAATACATGCCAAATTTCGTGAAGGTTACTTGTTAAATAAAAAATTTTTTCATACAGGGACTTGAATTCGATTGGTCAGTTCGTATGACAGCTATACGCTATAGTGATCCGATTTGAACAGTTTCTTCGGAGATCGTACTAATGCTTTAGGTAATTGTCGATGCTAAATTTCGTTAATATATCTCGTCAACTAAAAGAGTTTTCTATACAAGAACTTGTTTGGGATAGGTCACTTTGTATGACAGCTATATGCTATAGTGGTCGGATTTCGACGGCTCCGACAAATGATCAGCTCCTAGAAACAAAAATTACGTGTGGAAAATTTCAGAACGATATCTCTAAAACTGAGCGACTAGTTCGACTATATATTGAACAGACCACCCACTAAATTGGACTCAGCTCTTCAGGTTAATAATTTATATATGCATTTTATAGGGTCTCCAACGTCTTCTTTTTAGTATTAGAAACTTTGTGACAAACTCAAATTAACCTGTTTAGGGTATGAAAGAAAAACTATGGCAACTATGTAAATGCACTTGTATGAAATTTCCGCAAATAAAGTTGAATAAAGTTGCACGATTGCTTGCCACATTTATGCCAAAGCATTGCAAATAAATTGCCGTTTTGTGACATTGACTGTAGTGGGGGCGCTCTCTTGATAGCTGTATGGGAGTACATATGTACTACTGGTCATTTTTAGCACTGGGTGGGGTCTCAAAGACCGGCTGTAGGAGTTCAAGCCTGCTAAAGCCTAAGCTGAATTAAGATCGACAGTGATTGTCAGCAAGAAACAAGGTGTAAGCAAATTTATTAAATTTATCTCCGTAAAACAAACCCTACTCCACTCTCCACATATCCTAAGTCATAAATAAGTCTCATCACTTTAGCGCTGTGACACTTTGTTGCTTTGCTGTGACATTTGTCACTCTCCACTTGTGCTTGTTTTGCTTTTGCCGTTGTCAAGCAACAATTCAACTCAAAATGTGTCAACCAGCCTTTCAATGAGGGCACACTGGCATATTAAATTCCTACTTGCAAAATAAATTTAATTTATTTTATGCAGAGAAAATGAGTTATAGTAATTAATGTCATTTTGTGACACTCTGTTTTAATTATAATTAGTTTTGCGAATTCCCAATTTTCCATGTGAATGATTTTTACTTGATTGACAATAAAGTTGTGGAGCACAGCAACAATTTTAATGACAACTAAATAGAAAAGAAAGCTGTTAGAGAGAGTAACCAAAGTAATAGCATATTCTTGGAAACAGCTAGTGTCAAATGAGCCAAAGGCTCTTTATATTTTGGTTGGTTCGAAGAGTGGTCAAAAAAGTTCATACAATTTCGGATTCAAGTATGTCTATATTGCTTTGAATATTCCTCCAATGGCGGCAGTTACCAACAAAAATAGACAGAAAGAAATTTCTACACACCATAAACTAGGAAACAGACATCTTTATATTCTGATGGGGTCAAATAAGTTGGCCTCGAACTATCTCTTGCGATTCCCTAATCGATGACGATGGAGCAGACGTCCCTTTGTCTGTCCATGAATAAATTCGAGCAGCAACTACCCGCCTGAAGATCACCATATCAGCGAGAGCTAATGGATTGCCGACCGAGCTATTCAAACACGGCGGAGAAAAACTGATAAGGAGCATGCATCAGCTTCTTTCAACAATATGGTCGGACGAAAGCATGCCCAACGGTTGGAATTTAAGTGTGTTCGGCCCAAGTCACAAAAAGGGAGACTCCACAATGTGCGCCAACTACCGTGGGATAAGCCTCCTCAACAGCGCATATAAGGTTCTATCAAGCGTATTGTGTGAAAGATTAAAGACCACAGACAACAAATTGATTGGACCATGTCAGTGTGATTTCAGGCCTGGAAATCAACAAAGACACATAAAAAAAGAGGATCGACAACACGAAAAGGGGCTGCCTCGATGCTGCTATGTCTGAATTTGGTATCCCCGCAAACCTAATACGGCTATGAGAGCAGACGTTGAGCAACACCAAAAGCTCCGTCAGGATCGGAAAGGATCTCTTCTAGCCTCAACAGGCGAGCCGTTAGTTCTGCTATCTCCATAATGGATAAAGAAGTGAAGGAAATGGGTCTGGAAGTGAAAGAGGGCAAGACGACAGACAAACAGTCATCGGTCTCGCGACTAGACTCCAACGCTACACTGGCAAAATTATGCCGTGAAACTAAACTATAAAACTCTCAGAGGAATAGGCTGATGTAAAATCTGCCGAAACTATCATGTAAAGACAGAGTTTATTTCGTCAAGATAGCAGAGAGTTTACGTTAGGGATATTGAAAGTGCAAAGCGTACTTTTCTCAGAAGATCTTAAGCCAGAACCCTGCAATTTCTCATATTCCAACAAGAGCTGCTCCCACCAAACGTCTTTAGCTTGAGGAATGATGAAAGTTTCACTATCTTAATTTCAATAATGGGAGCTTCAATAGATGGAGCTCGTAAAAGTGACGCCACTTGGCTATGTAATACCAAGACATGCATACATACACAACGCCTTGATGACCGCCTGATGGCCAATTCTGCGCTCTTCGCCAATATACGCAATCATTTGAAAGTCAATTGCAAGCAATTATCAACTTTTGTGGCAAAATAAAAAATTTACAACACCAAGGCAAGTTGCGCATGTGCAGATGCTACGCATGTTGCATGCAACTACGCGAAGAGCAATGCAAAAGTAATGATGGCCAATTGCCACTTGTCAGTTGTGCAACCAAGCAAAATTAGCGCCCATAAAGTGAGTGTGCGTGTGAGTGCTTTGCGCCGGTTACATGCAACGGCAAGGTGGCAAGTGTGGCGAGCTTATACTCATGTACATATATGTGTTTGGCCATCGATTCGAGACATTCAAAGCAACATTTGCAGCTAATTTCCACTCAAGGCCATGCAACACGCATTCATTCATGCAACAAATTGTTTATCATTAAAGTGAATTAGTTTTTCAATTTTCGAATGAATGCCATAAAAATAAAGTAGCAGCGAATGAGTTAAAGAGCCGCACTAGCGATGCAGTCACTGTGCCACACATGCACCTATATATGTACATACAGATTGCTTGCAACATTCTCAATTTTATACGCAGGCACACATTTTCGCTACGTTATTTATTGCATGCAACATGCGTCGCTAATGAAACTCATTGGTTTATTAGTTGGTTTAGTATCAATTTTCATGTTGGATGATATAGCAGAGCAATAAACATTGGCAGAGGATGCACGACAACTCTTGCAGGTGGAGGTAAATAATCACTAGTACACTTGCGGCGGGGATTTTTAGCTGCATTCAGAGGCTACTTCAAAAAGCTGGCTAAAAACTCCTTAGCTCTCTTTTATTTAAAGATTTTTTGTTGTTAATTTGAAATTTGCCTCGAGAGCGAACAAAGCAAATGGATAATTTTGTAACTTATAAATTGACACTACTAAATTGAGCATTTCCGGTGTTCTGATGGTGTTGAGACTACTTCTAGATAAGGCTGGACAAAAGCATAGGAAGTATTCCAGGGTTCTCTTCCCTGTAGTTCATGCATGTATCGTCGTTACTTACGTCCATCCAGCTCACATTCGAGAAGATTGTAATCTGTCATTAGGCCAACAAACGTCCTGCAGTCCTTTCGAAAGCTCTTGCACATGAACTTGACGATCGATCCACCTCGATTCGCCTGTGAGACCTTTCGGATACTTCATTGTATATCATTTTTAGTTACTTTAGTATTTTCTGTAACGGTTCGGTAGCAAGAAAGATGGCACTTTTAGCAATTTCATCAACTATTTCATTTCCCGCAATTCCTTCTTGGATTGGAATCCAGTACATATTCATGAACCCTCTATTGAAACACTTTAAGCTAAGGTTCGTATATATATGTGCTATGTGTTCTCGACAATTCGCAATCTAAATGGTCTTTCACCCAGCAGAAGTAGCTTAGTTCATACGGGATCTTAAGGGGATCCTTCAATGAATCATAGTCTTTGTTTCGATTTTAAAAACCATTAGAGCTTTAAGGAATCAAAATTGTTTGCTCCGATTTTAAATTCATATCAGCTTTAGTGACATTTTCTTCCCACGTCCTTACTGCCTGCAGTTCGCACCTAGCTTATAGTAAATTTAACATATAATCAGTATAGTTCTGAGCGCTTTGTGTATCAAAATAATAATTTATTGATATTAGCGAGTTTACACTCCTACCAGTTTACGCTTTATAACCAATTTATGTATATAAACGAGTATTTTGTTTCATAGAGAATCAACGTGATTTATGAAATGTTAATGTTTCGTTAGCTTTTAGTGCCAAAATGTTTAGAGCTTGCACAGCTGTTCCGAAATGACGTCATTTTAAATTTCGTAGAACCGTAAAAAAAATCGTTGTACTAGTTATAGGGTGCTTCTTTAAAAGTATAGAACTTCCGAACTCATAGCTAACCAGATATTACTAGGCACATGGCATTTAACATGTATATTGGGTATATTTTGGCAATTTGAGGGACTTTCAGTGAACGAATCTTATGAAAATATGGAGCTGTAAACTACTTATTTCACCATGAGATTTGATTTTGTCGGTTTACTTTTTATTGGTGGTAATTTACCCTTTTTACCAAGGAATTCGACTTCGGCAGATAAGGATTTATTGGTGGAATGTTAAGCTAATGGCATAAGCTGGTAGTTGCCACACTGCGAATGACCTAGTGGAGGCTATTAAAAACAAGTATATACATATATATTTAAAAATTGAATTCTTAGTCATCCTGGTTAGCATTATAGGCCTGAAAACCAATAAAGACTCCAAATAACATTTAGTTTGCAACCTTGTATAGCCAAAATCTTTATCACTAAGGAAACACCCCGTAATTTTTTTCGTATCTCGTCTTTTTATAGTATTCGAGTGTTCATATTGCAGATACGCTCGCTCCGCTTTAATTAGCAAACCAAATCAACTCATTCAGCAACGAACACGCCCACCATAATTCAGCGTGTTTAGCAGCAGCACACTCCAGCCAAAAATGGTGAGAATCAAAAATCGAAGATGAGACGCGACTAAAGCGTATATAAATATGAAATAAAATTAACCAAAATTGGAAGTTAAGTGCCAATAAATTTCGGCGTCAATGAGACTTGTTAAGGAAGCATATTCATATGAAATTATAATCGCTTTGGGAAGCGAAAATAAAATGTGAAACGAACATATTAACGGCTTGGATGGGTGCAGAGAAAGACACAGATAAATATTTATGTGGTCAATAGCGGGTAATATGTATAAATTTACATGTGGTGTAGGACCGACAAGAATTTTTTCTCACCGCCCAAATACCGTTAATGCTTTGTGTGTTTGGTGAGAGATTTTTGTAATTTTTTTCAATGCTGCTGTTGCTTATGGGAACTGGCTTATTATAGCGTTTGAATCAATATTGCTTTGTAGATATAATTTCGGTTATTTACTTCATTTTTCATAAATCAATTTTCTTTACATTTTTTAATACCTTTTTTCTAATTTATTTTAAATTTATGTTAATTTATTATTCTATAAAAAAAAATTTAATTTATTTAATTTTTTTTAATTTAAATTTTTTTTTTATTTTTAAGTTTTTTTAATATTTATTATTTTATATTTTTTTATTTTTCTTTAATATTTTTCTATTTTATAATAATATTTTTTATTTTTCTTTAATATTTTTTTATTTTTTATTACTATTTTTTTATTTTTTTTTCAATATTTTTTTATTACTTTTTTAACATTCTTCCTCCCAAAAACTATCTGTGCTCAACAATACTTGTGTTTTAATTTTATTTCTTTTTTCTTTTAGTTTTTTGTGATTCTTGAATTTATTATCGAAAATATTTACACCTTCTCTTTTGTTGGCTGCTTGTAGTGCGGCACTTAATCCAAATGAATTGGACAGTTGCCTTTTGAAGTCATCCATTATACTTGTACGCTTGAGAATTATGCTTTTTTCGCCTCCACCGCTGCGTATATATTTTGTTCTACACATTATTCTGCTGCCTCAATTCATTCTCACCTTTATTTGCGCCATTATGCCGCTTAATCCTCTGAGTTGACTGTCAACAACGGAGTGCCTCGCGGCAGTTGGACAACTCGTAAGTGGAGAAATTGTATAATTAAATAGTTAAGCGTCGCAGGTGTGCAGCGCTTTAGTGGCTCTTCAGCCACGCTAACGCCTGGAGCTGCACAAAAGTATAAATATATTCTTTGCCGACCTTTCTTTTTTGTGCCTTTACTAGCGCTTAATGCCCAACAGTCGCTAGAAAATGGAAAGCAGCAGGGAAAAAACAACAAAAAGTAGCGTTCGCCGGCTGCCATTCAAATGCAAATGAATGAGTAAAGTTCGGAAATTCTCAGCTCAACGCTGTCATCCTTAGGCTCAGCTCCGTCAGTTGGTGCGCCTGGTCAAAGGGTTAGCTGCGTAGTCGCGCTCCTTACTTTTGCCACGGCCACAATGCGTAGCAATTGAAATAGTTCATAAATTAGTTGTGCAGTGCCATTTGCTCGTACCCCCGCTCCCGCTTGCTAACCCAGCTTTACTGCTTGTCTCTTGCAGTGTCCAGCGCACAGGTTTCAAGTTGAGTTGCGCGCTTTAGTCAGGCTGGCGACTCATGCATTCGTTTGTATGCCATAAAATTGTAAGAAAAGTCTCAAAACAAAAACAACAACTGAATTTACAAAAGCAATAAAGTGGTGAATGAGAATTACAAAAAGTGTATGGACGCAATAAAAAAAGCTGAAAGGGTTCAACCGTTTCATTGCGCTGCCAGTCGTTTAACGTTTTAGTCGATTGCTGTTGTTGTTGTTGTTGTTATGGCAGTCGCTTAGCCACAGCGCCGAGGGTTTTTCAACACATTCCGGCAGGCAGGAACTTTGATCTTTTGACGATTTAATTTTGTGCGCAACGCACTCCTGCCGCTCGGGCCAATGCACGGTCAGCGGCAACCTCGCTCGCGCTGCCATAAAAAGCCGGCAAAAGGTAGGAAAATGTTTGGGGCATAAAGGCGCACAGCAATGGCTAACTCATTAACGGCCGGGTCAGTTTCGGACGCACTCAGTATCTGGCGCAAGTGTGTATTATTGGGTCGCTTAGCCGCCGTTGGGCAATCGGCTTGGCGTTGGTGCGTTAAAAGCTGTATTTGTGTGCGCGTGTGTGTGTTTGGAATTTATTTAATTCGAAATGTAAGCTGTCAGGTGTTAATTTATGCCGTCGCACACATTTGCATAAATATATTTGACGCGCAACTCATTAAGAAGCATCTTGTTTTCGGTCCGCTTCGTCATTGTCTCATTGAATTAATTATTTCATTTTTAGATTTACGATTGCTTACATATTTTGCAAAAAAAGGGGGAAAAGACGTTTATTATGCGTATGTGACTATAGTTTATCTAAACCCGAAACCTAATACGACTCTGAATACTTTTTAATTGAAGTTGAAGTGTCTAAACTAACAGTTAGTTTTTAGTTTGAAGCACTTGTAGGGTCCCAAACACTTGAGGTAATGAATAAAAGGGATAACCCTTGACAGGTTATGGTTAATACAGGTTTCTATTTGACTAAACTGTTAGATAATATTCTGCTCTGTAAATAGGATAAATTTCTCAGTTCACGAATGTGAACGCTTTCATTTTGTGGCAACACTTTCTTCACGCTCGACTTATTTGTCGAGTTCTTGTGCTCTACAGAGGAGACACACATTTAGTTAGACTATGGTCTAGCGAGTATGATTCAGTTGCATCTCAGTTCTTCCGATCGCTGTTCTGCACGAGTTGATTATCGTCGGCTTTCGGTATTGAAAACCGAATGGAGGTGAGAACGATGGAATTCTTGCCTCAATAAAATGAAAATCCTCAACTCATTTTGAGATATAGCTCTAACTATCTATTAGTCACCCAGAGTGTCAAATAATAACGACCTCTTTCTTTGATGAACCGAATGAAATTTGAATTTAGCAAGTAACATGCAGCAGGATAAATGGATTATACAAGTAATGAACTGTAAGATATCAACATTTTCTAGGAAGAGCTGCTAATTTGTTTCAGGATATCAATTTTAGGCTAATGAAATAATCTTGAGATTTTCGGGAATTACATCAAGATGAAAAGTGATGAGTCCCTCATCATGATGGTATAGCAGTCAGCAAGCTGGATCTGAAAGTTTAGAACTAAAGAGTGCTGCTGGAGATGTCTCAGCACCTTATCAGTGTGGTTTTATAGCTGTCAAATCTCCTCTACACACTTTTTTCACAGTATGTCAAACCCAGGAGGAAATCCTTTACAAACAGATCGACACCCAACACCTTTTAGTCGATTCTACAGCTTCTTTCGACAGCATCAGCCTATTCGGTACCATGTCTTTTGTGGGATTCCTGCAAAACTCATACGCATATGCAGAATGACGTCAGCTCTGTTAAAACCAAGAAGAACCACTCCGAGCCGTTCGATACCAGGCGAGGTTTTAGACAAGATGATCTCCTTGTAAGTCTACTTCAATGTAATGCAGAAGAAAGTGATACATGCCGCTAATCTGAACCGCAGAGACACTTTCTACTCTAAAAACACAATGTACTGGTGCACGGAGATGATATTGACATTGTGGGCCTTTGCCAGCTTAAAAAAAGAAGCGAAAGCCGTTTGTCTTGAGGATGAGATGAAAGACCTGGAGGCAACATACAAAGATTAATCGGATCTTGTCTAGTTAAGCACATGAAAAACCAATGAATGAGCCATGTCTTTGGCATCTAAGAATTTAGCGAAAGTCTCTTTCGTTTCAAGATCCGTGGGTAGACAACCGGAGAAAAGGAGTCCACGAATTCAATGGAAGAGTCGAGTACATAGTGACCTGTCCACTTTCGGGCTGTACAACTGGCGTTACCTTGCAAAGTATAGAAGCAAGTGGCGAAGTTTTGTGTTCTCTGCCCACACCGGTCCACGTTTGTACAGCCATACAAGAAGAAGATATATACAGGAGAAGACTTATACTTGCTGACATACGTCAAACTGCAGCAATTTTTAATCCAAATATTTCACTAAATGTTGAGTCCAACATACTGAGATGACAGATGTGCCTTAGATATGCCGAGTTATCGCTACAATCTAGTCCCTTGCCTCATGACTGCTCCTCAATTTTTATTTATAGACGTCTTAATAATTCTTTTTTTATGTAGAAATGTTAAAGCTAGGCCAGACTTGTTACGATTTTGAAATAAATTTCAATTAATTAATTGCTAATGAGAATGCAACAACAAAATTTTGATTAATTACTTGTGCAACAACAAGCTTGCAACTGGCTGTGGCAAGTACAAGCATTGAAATGCAATTTATTTATTATTATCAGTGAGTTTGCGGTGCGACACTGCGTCTACAGGACCTTTGTGCAGATGAATTATAATGCGGTCAGTTGTAGTAGTTACATACATACATACATACACACACACACATATGCATGCAGTGTGGCATGTGTGTGCGCACAAATAAATCATTGGCCAGACAAATTGACAAATTTACGATGCAAATGCTGGGGCTTGTATTATTATTATAGTTTTTGTTGTTATTATTGTTTTTGTGCTCCCTATACAGCAATTATGTAATTAAAATTTATAGATATTTATAATTAATTTTTCAAATATTTTTTTGGCAGCGGCCAAATTTACCCCATTTTTAGACCAAGCAACGGGCAGGAAGTGTCGGCCGTGTTGTTGTTGTTGTTAGAATTTACATTTTGAAAGCGCTAATAAATTAAATAAACATTTAAGAATAAATAAATATAAAAATCAAGCGAGCTGTCAGAAAAATTACAACAAGAAAAAAGTGGTGCACGAAAAATGTACAACAACAACACATAAACACGCACGTAACGGCAAGTGACTGTGACAATGAATTATGGCGCACATGCAGCGTTGCAATTGCGAGCGGCTGCGCGGCCGGCGAGGGTGGGTGTCCGTGTCCGAGCGTTCGGCCTGGTGTGGCCGAGTTGAAAGGTAAATGGATGCGCTGAGCTCACACACAATGTTTAACACTGCCATTATTGTTTTTGTTATTGTTATTGCTGCTGTTATTGTTATTAATGTACGGCTATTGTTCGCTTTGTTGTAGTTTCATTTTACAACAATAACAACCATCTACACTAACAAATGCTTTACTATTTTTCTATGGGAAAAGTGCCACATATTCGTGCCTGCCTGCAGCCGCACAAGCAAACACACACACAAACACACAGCGACAGCGAGCGTCCACCCGCTCACCGAGTGCCACATAATTTACAGGTGAATTTATTAACGCGCATGCGTGCGCACATTTCTCTTAATGTCCGTTTCGTTTTAATGTTGTTGTTGAGTTTAGTTTTCTTTATTTTGTGTAATTTGAATTTCCGCATGTGCGCGATAAGCGGAGAATTTTCATAAAACAACAACAACAACAATGTGACTTGTAGAAAAAATGGCTGTAAAAGGGGCGTATTCGCACTTATTCTCGCATATTATGCTTTCTGATGTGTGTAGTAAGCGGCCGCGCAGGTTGAGGGTGCTGCGTCGCAATGCGCGGCGCGTTAACAAGCATGCGTTTTAGCCATAGTACATATAATTTCGTAGATAAGATTGTGGCCCGAACGCTGGTTGGTCGAATTGCTGCTCATTTCCTTTGTTGGTGGGCTCGTTGTTGTTGGTATTGCAGCGGTGATGGCGTTACAGGGTGGTTTAAGCTGTCGTGTCGAGCTAGAACCTCTACTTAAAGATTAAAGGACAATAGTTGAGGGAAGAAAGAAGCGCTGCTAATCAATTTAGGCCAGTATACGGTGACCCCGGCATCTACTTCCTCAAATAGAGTTAGTATAACCCAAAGGCGCGCTTCAGAACTTGGTCTGTTAAATTTACCATGCCTTATGACTTATAAAATCTGAGGTTAGGAGAATTTGTAAAAAGTTTTGAAGGATATTATTTTACGTTCCTTTGGGGAACCATAAAACTTCTGACTACCAAAAGTTAGTCCTAAAGGTATCTTCTTGAGTAGAATATATTTGAATTCCCAGTTGATTTTCTGACCATCCAAACTTTTTCGTATGATGTTCGCGACAAACTGTAGCCTCGTTTCGTATTTGCATCGTCGAGGTCTATATATCTGACAACATCAGTTTTCAATGCTAAAGAAGATCATAACTCTGCCTTGTGGGTCCGATGCTTAAAAAATATCATTGCTTTATAGTATATTCTCTCTTTCTAGAGCTTAGCTCAGTTATTGCGTATGGATAGAAGTGTTTCATAGAGCTTCTCATTTTGATTTTATCTCACAAAAGAAAAAACCTATATGTTTTGACACGACAGTTTAATCTGGGAGGATTCTGAAGTCTAATAAACTTGGCTTTTTTACAGCCGATAAAGTCCAATCCGGATTCTGTCTGAGAGAGGGAAGGAAACATATGTCATGTTTTAACATGACAGCGAAGTCTGTGAGAACTTCGAAGTCCAATAAGTTTTTTACAGCCGTTGTATATGTGGAAGTTCGCCTACATCCACCGAAGGACGAAAGTTGTACGGAGTTGAACTCAAATGAAGCGTAGCTTTTAATAAGCGGTCGCTTCTGAGGTCAAGATCCGCTCCTATTGTAGTAACTGAATGATTTTTTAGCATAAAAGTGATATATAGGGAATTTACCGCAAGCCATTCAAAACGTATAATAAGGTGACAGTATATATACAAGTCTCTCAGAGCACAGAAATGTGTGACGTTAGCTTCTGTGCTGAGGCCGTGAGGAGTCCTAACCTTGAAACTTTGTTGTTTATTCTAGAGAAAACAGCGGTTTCTTGACAAAGCTGCGGTTTCAACCTTTAGGAATCTTAACCTTAAAACTTTGAATCCTAACCTTTAAACTCTAAGATGTTTTCTACTGCTTGGTAAAGACGCGTTTTCAACCTATAGCATGCTTTCAGTAGGTTCGTATCTAAAGAAAGCTACCCACAAACTGGTTTGTAGAGTAACCGGTTTCTAGAGCAAGAAAACTGCAGTCAATGAGGAAGAGACTAATAAATTATAGACATCTTGATGATTGGTTCAAAATGATGGAGCATGGCGCAGCTGAAGCTGAAAAGATATACCCAATACGGTCAAAAGTTTTGTCATTTTCGGTATATAGTCGTTGCCTGATTCACATGTTTCCTCATTTCGCATAGTAAAATAGAAATGGTTATGACTTTTATAATGTTTGGATAATCGAAACTTCTAGTTTAGGTTAACCTCTTGACATCCCCAATTACAGCTGCATTCATTTGACTTAAAGAGAACGAACTGTCTTCCAAAAACAACAAGACTTCCGCGGAACTCTGCTTTACCAATTAACTAATGCCTTCCTTTTGATATATAGAATTTTACTTCAAAGTAACTATTTTCGGGTACCCAGGCGACTCGGAGACCACGGAGCTGCCACTGGATACCCCACTTTTGGCCACAGAAGACCTCAGGCTAGTGTTCTTTCGGGTTTGCAAGTAATTCCAAAGCAAAAAATTAGAATATTTCGAACCTCTCGCGAACCACCCTGTATTACCACACTATACAGTGACTCTACGCATGCAATCACCCACTCAGCGTTGTGGCAAGTGCACTAAAAGAGTGCGTGCTGGCACCGTGCAAAGACAAGTGCAACCATTCGTAACAATTTTATTATAATTATTGCCAGTCACACAACGCGGAAAATAAAGGAAAAACACGAAACAATTTTCAAGATGCATTTAACAGATAAACGCACATTGTTAGCCTTTTTTGCGCTTTACCGCGCGGCACCAGTGAAGGTACCTGCGCTATGGGGCAGCCATATCAGCAGTTGTTATGTAAGCGCATATGTTGCTGATATGTATTCTATGATTTACATACCAACATCGAACGTGATAAGGCCTAGCTTGGCCGAGACCGTGAACCCACGCTGTCAGCTCGTCAGCTTTGCTAGGCGGTCACCCGTTTGATTTGAGCCTAATTAAATTATACAGCGTGTATATGAGAGCCGGTGTTGCAAGTTGGCTATTGTTAGGTTTTAATATTGTTGTTGTTGTTTTCTGAAGTTAGTAAAATGGTGACTTGACGCTTTTGGAAATTGAAAATTTTTCGTTACAAGTTCTGTGCGTCTTTCGTCAAAAAATGATCGGTTGCTTCCTGCCAAACACTCAAGCTGCCAAGGCGTTACTGCAGCGCGCCTGCCTGTCAAGCAGCCACAAGTTCTTATATGCTTATTAATTTATTTCGAATCTTATGCTGCAACTCGCTGTGTCTGCTGCGCGATGATTTGATAATTTTTTTGGTTTTATATCTTTTCTTTATTTTTTTATATTTTTTTTCTCATTTTTTTTTTTTAATTTTTGTTTTTTGCTCTCTTGCCGCCATTGTCAGCTCGTTGCTTAAACGTTTCTTAAATAAATTCATTCGGCGTGGAAAATTAATTAGAACCACAACAACAATGCGAACGTCACATCAAACGCCGACCGAAGACGTTCTAGAAGCAAAGCAACAGCAGAAGAACCCACAAAAATAATAGCAAATTAAATTATTAAAACCTTAATGAGCAGACGCTGGCAATCTTAAGAGCAACAACAATTTTAACAACAACAAACCAAGCATCAAAAGTAGGAAAATCTTTAATTCGTAGAACAAACGCCGTAGAAATGAGGGCGGACGCAGAAGCGAAGCAACAAATACAACACAACAAATATTCTAATGAAAAATTAAAAACGAAAAGTTGTAAAGTAATACAAAACCAAAAAGTTTGGAGTGGCGTTGCAAGTGGCCTTGTTGCATTTGATTAAAGTGTAGCGCCTCCAAAACAAAAGAAATGCAGAATCATTAGAAGGGACAGGCGCAAGCAAGCAGAAAACAAGGCATGCAACACACACGCACACACAAATATGAGGCTTCACACACACACTCATACAAATATAAGGCTTCTACATGCATATGAATTATTAATTAAATTTTAAACGTGCGTAGTTCTAAGCTGAAAAATGTGCCACAAAATTCGTTTCAATTATGCGCGCATTCAAGGTGGTCATCGCATTGCTCAGCCGCAGCGAATTCCACAAAGTTTGGTGAGAACAATTTTTCAAAACTGTCCGAAATATGCATACATACTTCTACAAACACTAAGCAGTTCCGAGAATGCCAAGTTCTTTGGAAACATATGTATATGAAACTGCTAATGCCTCACAGTTCTTCTATCATTTTTCTGCACTCACTTGACAGCGAATTAATAAGCAAAAGCGTTGCGTTGTAGATTTCTATTGATAGGTGTGCTGGTGGCAACACAATTTCGTGATTTAATAATAATTATTTTCAATAAAAATCTATTTCGAAACGCTTTTTCACGTGCGATTTACGATTAGTCATCTAATTTAACCTAACCTAACTCTTTTTCTGACTAATTAGACTTAAAGAATGAGTTTTGCGCTGAAATGAGCACAATGGCAACGCATATTTATTTATTTTTGAGTAAAGTTGTAATTTTAGCATTATTTTAAATATCATTCCTGTAAAGCATTACCTTCAAAAGATTTTAGCAGTGTTCTATCTTCATAAGAAAGTACTTTTTCTATAAATTAGTCAACAAATATAGCGCTGATTAAACTTACCATTAACAAGAATCAGTTTGATGCCAATTTCAAGAATTGTTAGCACACTTTTCGGGGCCTACCACACTTATATGCACTTTGTCATAGCATACCTTTAGGCGATGCCTTTTTCCTATCCATAATTTTACTCCCTATTTGGTATTCTCCTTTTAAAAGCTTAATGAAAAAGCGAAGAATTTTGCAAGTGAACGCATAAGTCCCTACTTTCTTGTTCAGCTTCTTACTTTGGTAGCAAAAGGTAGTCTTGGGAAGATAGCAAAAAAACTTCATAACTGTTAGACATGTGGAAATATTCCAAATTATATGACTGAAAATGCTAAATTGAATGACTCGTTGTCAAGATTTGAACAGAAACCCGATGTCTAATAAATACAGGCTTTCCGAGTTACAGAGAATTTCAGAAAACAACCTAAAGAAGCCATCTGCAGACTTTTCTTAATCAATTCATCCACAATGCGAAGTCTTTGACTATGGCGCTGAAGCACTCGGAGTTTACTGAACTGATTTTCCAAGCGATGTTTTGAAAAGAAAAGGATACGGGAGCGCTGGAGCTGGAAAACACACGGGAATTCACGAAAATGAGAGGCAGGAGTTCTGCTCTAAGCCTCCGCGAATTTGTAAAATAATATTTGTTTAGTCGTAGTTTTGTTTCCATTGTCTTATATAGATAATTTTAATATTTTGAAGTTGTGCTGAAAGAAAATATTTATACAATAAAAGCCACTTAAATGCCTAGCGAAAAATGTTAGCTTTTTGAGATACTTAGGCTGGTTGGGTACTTAAAAAATACCACTCAAGTCCTTCGATGCTAGTATTGCCCCTAAAAATATTGGTTATTTAAGCGGGTTTCGTAGTTAAGAAAGGGGCATTTAAGCGGGCTTTACTTTAAGAACTGATTGCAGGCAAAGAACTGAGAAACAACAAATAACTTGATGCGAATTGCTTAGTGGTGATGAACTATAATCGAAGCAATACGGGTTATGAAGAGGATAAATACATAAGTGGTGTTAAAGAAGAAAGTCAGAATGGTAATAAAAATTGTGGTTGACTGAAAAAGATATTCTTATTGTAATGCTGATAATAATATTGGCATTGGTACTGGTATTGGTAACGTATCCGGATTGGTATTGATATTCATATCGATATTGGCATTGCTTTTGGTATTGTTTTAGTAGTGGTATTGGTAATGGTAATGATATTGATAGGTATTGACACTTATTTCTGTATTGGTATTGCTATTTCTATTGGGACTTGTATTAGTGTTTATATGGATATTGGTATTGATAACGCTATTGACATTTATATCCATATTGGTATTGGTATTGGGATCGGTATTGGTACTGGTATTGGTAATATTATTGATATACTGATATCGGTCTTAGTTTATCCTTTGGCGTTGTTATTGTCTTTTGACTGGTATTGGTATGGGTATGGATATTGATATTGACATTGGTATTGACACCGATATTGGTATTTGCATTGATGTCGGTATTTGGAATTGCTACTGATATTGGTATTGTTACTGGTATTGGTATTCATTCCGTATTGATAATGGTATTGGTATTGATATGTATATTGGTTGGTATTGGAATGGTATTTATTGGTATTGGTATTGGTATTGGTATTGGTATTGGTAATGGTACTGGTATTGATATTCATATTGGTAATGGGATTGGTATTGAAATTAGATAATTGATATTGGTATTGGTAATGACACTGGTACTGGTACTGGTATTGATATTCATATTGGTAATGGTATTGGTATTGAAATTAGTATTGGCATGGATATTGATTTTGAAATTGATATTGGTTATGGTTCTGGTATTGGTATTGGTATTGGTAAGAATTGCTATTGCTATTGAAAAGCGATTGATTTTGGTATGACCACGGTATTGGTACGGACATGATATTTATGCCGATAGTACTATTGGAAGAGACTCTATACTGATATTGGCATTGGTATCGATGTTGCTTTGTTATTGATATATAGAAAGCAATCTTTCCGCTGCACCCCAATATAACTATGCCTTCTTTTAAGCGCATAAAACTGAAAATTTAGAATGGATCAATTACAAACTGCATAAAAAGGTAGCCAAATACTTCGAATCAAGCTGAGTTAAGTACAATAATTGATCTGAAGCAATAACCGAATAATGGCCTCAGAGACACTTAAACTTTTTGTCGCCTAACAAAAATCTGCTACTTTCAAATTAATTTCGCTAATTTTAGAAAGTTTTTGCTGTGCCTGTGCAATTATTTTAAATAGTTAAAAATAACTGCCTGCATACACACTTGCCATATTGTATTTACTATATATAACAAATCTAATAAAATTTTACACTCGTCGCCATAAAAATTTTATTGCGTGTCCGCGCCAAAACAACTCAATTAAATACTTTGCTTGAATTGCTGAAAAACAATGCATATGTCTATATTTTTAGACGTGCTTAAGTGGCACACTGTGGCACAAACATGTGCTGTGTATGTTGCATGCAACATAAAAATGCCACATAAAAGTCAGCAGAAGTGCAGCAAGCGGGAGGAAAAAACACAGCGCGAGCGCAAAAAAGGCTCAAATTTAATTGCAATAGATCCTGCTGTGGCACGGCAACAACAACAATAACTACAACAAAAGCAAGAACAATAAATACAACAAGCATACAATATGTATGTGACAAACCAACAAAACATTGTCACGTCAGTTAGCATTTGAGCGTAGCATGCCACATGCAACATGCAATTAAAATACTACAAAGCTCATTGCAACGGCCAAAACTAATTATGTGCCATTGGTAATTTGCATCGTTTATGCAATAGCTAACTATATATAATATATATTTTTATATATGTGCAAGTATTTATTACCGTACACATGCATGTGTTGGTGCCACATAATCCGCTATGCAGGCGAGCAGGCGCTGCGGCCAAAAACCGTAGTGAATTTCGCATTAAATTAGTGTGGTTGGCATTATTTGATGCTTATCAATCAACTGTAAAAACCGTTAAATGCAATGCCACATGTGGCTAATGCGCAAATAAAACAAATACAACTGCCATGCCACAACAATTACACACAATAATAAAATATTTTAGGAAATTATGTTTAATTTTGTGCGGTATTTGCAGTTGGTCGCATCAAATGCGCGAGAAAAAAGTGGGCGTGGCTGGCGCTTTTGCGGCTAAATGTGCGCTAGTTGAATGACAGCTCAAAGCACAAGGTATGCGTGTGGCATGGGTGCTGTGACAGGATATGCGGTGGCATAATTTACTTATGGCCACTTTTTTCGATCCAAGCCATTGTATTTATGTATGTGTGTGTGCGTTGCTGCTGAAATTGCATGTTGCATGCTAAGCTGTGCCACATGTGGCACCACAATTTAATAAATACTCAATTGTTTTGTGGCATTTACAGCTGATTACTGAATGATTGAAATTTTCAGCTGTCTGTATTTGCGTTGAGTTTTCAATTAAAGCGCGCTCTCAATGAAATTAATTGAATTTAATCAATTAATTTTGCTAACAAAGTTTATTTCATGAAATAATGGAGTTTCCTATTTGTCGATGAGGTAGAATGATAGCTTTGTTTTCGATTAGGTGAACTAAATCAAGCTTTAATTCAATATGAAAGTATATAGAGATAATTAGAGTTTAAGAGAGAGACAGATAAAGTAGAAAGAGAGAGAGAGAGAGTAAGATATACAGATAAAGTCGAAATTTAGAGAGTATCCGTATTGTAGGGAGAGATAGAAGTTGACTTAGAGACAGGTGAAAATAGGAAAAGGTAGTGACAAAGCGAGTAGAAAAACCAGCATGCGGAGAGAATGACCGAGATTGAGAAAGGGGATACAAAGAGAGCAAATTCAACGATAAATAGAAAGGTGTACAAAGTAGGAAGATATAGATTTTAACTTAGAGACAGAGAGAGAGATGGATACACAGATTAAAATAGTATAGAAACAGTGACAAAGAGAGATAGAGAGAACAGTACGCAGATGTGGATATCGAATTAGATAGCGATAAAGATGAAAAAAGAGGAGTCAAGGATAGATGAAAAGGCGGAGATAGATATACAGACAGAGATTGAATCGAAATTAGGAATTTTTCAGCATGAGGTGGAAAAATGTCTGTAAATGTAATAATCGTTGATTTTGAGGATCTGAAGACACCGTATGCACGATAGTCGGAACTAAGTAACCCACACGGACAGGATTTTTATCCGACAAAGGACTGTTAGCACGGCACCATTCCACGAATCAATAACAATATCACTGGGGGCCAGATCTGGAAAAACAGATGAATGCGGAGTCATTCGAAGCGCAAATCATAGATTTTTGCTATCGTTTTCACTGACTTGTCACATGGTGCATTGTCTAGGTGAGACTTTCTTTTTCTCCAACTGCAGCAGATTTTCGGTGATTTCGTCCTTCAAATGGTCCAATAATGACGCTAATGATGCTTCCTTTTTCAAGCTAGGCAACTATGCGCATCCCAAAATTTAGACACCATAACCCTGCTAGCCGTTGCGATGCGTTTACCTACGCTTTGATGCGGTTTCATCGTGTGAAGTTCACTGGATGGCTGTCCATTAGACTTTGGAATGAAATGATGGAGCCTTGTTTCATCCTCTCTCTCTCTCTCAAACCCAAATTATTTCCTTCCTAACTCAACGCGAAAAATTTCGCATAAATTCCATAAAAATATAATATATTAGAGCTTTTGTCACCCATTCACCCCAAGGAATTGGCTGTCTTAGGTGGTGATTCATATTTCATGCGTGGCGCGTCAGCCATTGTGTTCTTAGGTCATATATTCAATCAGCGCAAATGCATAGACTCAGAGACCCAGCGCATTTTGACAATTGTTATATTTCTCTGGCAGGCAAATAGCAGCTTTATGTCTTTTGTAGTTTTCGGCCAGCAACAAAAAGCGATAATGGAATTATTCTGGGTGTTAATAGTGCCACTGACACCGACTCCTTTGTTGTGGCTTTCCTTTTTGCTACAGTTTACTGCGTTAACGTTCGACTCGAGCGCTTTTTATAATGAAATTTATATGCTTATGTAAATATTTATGTATCTACATATACAAATGTATTTGCGGTTGCATAGAGTTGCTACCAAGTCGTTGTCGTCATCGTGCTTTTGGGCCCGAAATGTCACTTTGATTAACACAACAATTCGCTATTTTTGACACTTTTTGGACACACTGAGTGGCAAGCGACAATGGCGAGCGCATGGAAGCATGCATTACGAAAGCGTTTCATATGTTCAACTGTACGTATGTGTGTTGGGCATGTTATATAATGAACACAATTGAATCTATTTTTCCCTGCAGACTCTTACGAATGTGTGATTTGAATACTCGCATGTTTATGAGTTTGGGGAATTATTATTCACACTTTTGCATATCTAACACTTCGCGAACTGATTGTGTCTACGACGTCGAATGGGGTGAGGCCTGTCACTGGTGGCAAGCAAAAGTAGTAGGTGCTCCGCGGTATAGGACGCGTGATTTTATTAAATTTGTGGCAGATTATTTATGATTGTTGTGAGTAATAACACAGTAATAAATGACAATGGATTCGATATGGCACAAAGCGCAAATGTATGTGTGTATCAGTGGTGTTACTCGTACTATGCCATATATGGGCGCAAAAAGCGAGGCATTATTTGCATGACAGCTAGAGCGAGTGTATGGTTTTGTATTGTAAGCAGATATAAATGAGTCTCATTTAATGTTGTGTAGAGCTTAAATATCTCTAAGCAATTTATTAAAGAGAGTACTATACATTATTATTGAAGACTCTTAGAGCCAGAGGAGAAGGAAGTGTATAAATCAGAGCTTACTGACATTTTTATCTTTCATTCGTTATCCCTTTTCCTGTATCTATTGCTACCTCTGTACCTCCATTTTCTCTCTCTTTCCTTCTGTATATATATCTATTCAATCCACTCACTAACTTTTAAACTATATTTAATTCTAGAGCAGCACGAAATAGAGAGTTCCTTGATCATCTCTTTATATCCAATCCGAGATCTTGTGAGTCTCTCAGAGCACTACAGAAATGGAATTGAATTCATTAGGCGAGGCGACCTCTTCATCTCTAATTCGAGATCTTATGAGTTTCAGAAAGCTTTACACGGGAGACAGAAATAAGTTATACTATTATATTACTTCTTCCTCTTTCTCTTTGGAACAGTTCCCTCGAATGCTCCAAGTATTAAGTGCTTTCTCATTCTTAATCGACATCATCCATGATTTTGCGCCGTTTATAGGACGGTAGCTATAAGAGACTTATAGAGCTTCTCGATTGTCTACTGATGCCAAAATAAAATTCAGTTAGAAGGTCTTTAATATGGATTCTTGTAACACTATAAAAGACCCTTCCATTGTTTTTCTCGAGGAAAACTAGTATGATCCATTTCAGTGACTTGGAGCCACTAGAGTTCACTTTATCCTCTTTCAGACTTTGCTTTGTCTACTCAGTTAACCTGACTCCAATGTAATCCATGTTCCAATGTTTTGACACCGAAAACAGGGTGTCTACCGATGAAGTTTACAGTGCAACATTCTTTTTGTAAATCTTTATATGTTAGTACAGCTTCTAGAGCCACACTGACCTTCTTTTTAACAGCAATTGCAGACGACGGATAGTTTATTACTTACCTCCCCTTAGCCACACAAACAACGTATGGTAAACTCTTTCGGTGCGCGCTATGCGTCATTAAACAACGCGTTCAGGCCGGGCCATCACATCTGCCACGGCATGGCGGAACGCTCATCTGCACTCATTTCATGGCTATTAAAAACACATATGTAGCGAGCAACCGGACCCGCTAAGGCGACCGAAAGGCTACAGCACTGCGCCTATAAGTCTCGAGGCGCCTTTTTATTTGCTTGAAGCCAGCAAAAGAATACATCTTCAATGTTATTCCATTTTACAACATGCCATTGTTGTAATTGTTGTTATTGACTGACATTTTTAAGGGTCAAATTTTTATTATAGAAACTCACACACACACACACACACACGGCGATAAATATTCATAGATCGAGTTTACAGTCATAGGCGCAGTCCATGCTGCCACACTGGCTGACTGTTTGGCCCAACGACATCCGCTTGGACAAAAGGTAAGGCCAAATAAACAACTATAATAAAAGTACAACAACGAAGCAGCCGAAGATGAAATGGAAGAGCAAAAAGGCATTTAATGATGTCACAGTTGAAATAAAAATGCAATAAAATGTCAGAAGTTATTGAATTTACGTTAGGACAACAGGTCCGACTACAGCCGTAGCGGCTAGTTGGAATTTCTCTCAGCTACAACACAGCGCTGCAATCCGTTGGCCCTTGCCGTACCGTGTAGGTACTTGCCGCAACGCCATACCGCCGAGACGTGCAAGTAATTTGGAGTAGTGCGGGCTGCAAACAAGTTGCCGGCCATGTGAATTTATGGAAAGCGTTTAGAAGCTCAACACGCGGCTTAGCGCTCATAAAATGCATCAAGATATGCTTTAATTAAATTTCCGTCTTTTACATCCCTTCCGCTCCCATAGGCCAGCAATTTGTGCTGCGTAGCCATTAGTAATAAACTGTTTTATTTGGCAGGATCTGGAAAGAAAAACCAGCAAAGCTGAGCCTTGTAGCCGCTAAGCGTTTGGGTCACAGGCGCTGAGAAAAAAAAAGGTGAGCGAGCGCGTAGCGAATAAAAATGCGAAAGGTTGTTATGAAATTAATTTTATGCAAATATTTTCCATTCGAAGGCTCGTAAAAATGCTATACTTATCTTCATTAAGTGTTCTTGAGCTTATTTAATGCGCTGCGCTTCGGCCTATTTTTAAATCTCGGGAGATTAAATAAAGAGTGAAATATGATTAAAGGCGAGTGGCTACTTTGTTTCGCTCGCGATGGTATGCAGTTTGTTATCCGCGATTTTAATGTGCGAAATAATAAATTATTATCAAATAATTACTACAAAAGTTATATATTTCCTTAGAGGAAATATGAAAGTAAAATATTTCAAAGGCGGGAATTCTAGATTTTCTCAGCTCACAAACGCAGTTCTACTCAAGTCGAAGGGCCATTTTATAAAGCGAATATATTTTAAGATCTAAAAGAGTCTGCAGAGGCAGGGGGAAAAAGAAAAAAATTAGAACCGTTCCCACGACAGTCGGGCCTACGTAACCAGAACGAACTCGGATTACTTTATCTTGTCGAGGACTGTCAACTTGGCAGAATTCTGGCGCTGGAATGGACCCGAACTTTTTAATTCGGTCAAGGACTGTCAACAATGACAGAATTCTGCAACTGCAACAACAAAAACAGAGAAAATTAGAGAGTTAAGTCAAATGGATGAACATCAATTTTTTGTGCTTTTCTCAACAAGTCCATAAAAATATGAGAGCTGAGGATTCGAGGAGGTAAAACGGCAAAACTTAAAGGAGATCAGGATTTGTAACAATAACAGAAATCTGGAGCGGCGAGATTTATTTCATTGGCAAGAAATGGTTGGAAGGGAAAGTTGGAACCCAAGTTAGACCATATTTGAGACAGTTCCAGTCGTAAGTTTTAGACAGATTTTGTAAAGCCCAACCACTGAAGCCCAAACTTTTATCGACTCCCTACAGTCTGAGACTAAACTTCATTTGATTTCGTTTCAAAGGTTGAGATATTCCTTCAGTGCCAAGGTTTCGGCTACTCTGAAGAGGTTTCGATTTGGCAAGAAATAGTTGGTAAAGGTAAAGTTGGAACCGCAGTCAGACCCTACTTAGTGGTAAAATAAATGACTGTCATTTAACGACAAGTCCAAAAAAATGCCGTTTCGACAAAGAAGGACCGATGGCTCGTTGCATGCCAGACATGTGTTCGGTATATAGAAGATAGGTCTGGATAGGTAGGCAGACAGACAGAAATAAACCAAAGATTGAGCCCGAACTTGGATAATACTACGTTGGATTCTGAGGTGATACCTTATGAATATTTTGGTACAGGTGGATTTCAGAGGATGACTATGGGTATGTCAGGACGCCTCTATTTTACTTACAGCGTACGGACATGTCTATATCTTCTTCACCAATATCTCTTCCTAGATATACATACGGCTGTTTCCTAATTTATGACTGACTCAGCGAATGTCGGAGACTTTTGGTTGTGGTATGTCCTTGATTACCATTGTAGGTGGAGTTAATATCTTAATCTTGATAATTGAAGAACTGCGTTTATTTGATTTCGGGATTTTATTCCCCAATACCAAGGAAGGCTCTTCGCGAACTTAATAGAAAATCGTCTGGGGCTTCATTTATGCGGTTTTCATAAGATTTATAATATAAACTCAAGATGAAGTGCTTTTTGGGTTCAAGCAGATTATGGTAATAATATTTTGATATAAAATCGTCACAGTATGTGGCTGAGCACTGAGGTGGTGATAGCCGTTCTTCAGTCCTTTCGAGACCGTGTGAGAAAAAATCATGCTTATTTTTCTTCGGGGCTTTTGCACACGATCCTGGAGACCCTGTATGTCCTTAAGGCTTTTTATCTATCCCTATTGTTGACAATCTTATCAGCTATTTCGTTTCCCGGAATCCCTTTGTGGCTTCGAACCCAATGTAAATGCACCGACTATATCTAATGCCTCCCTGCTTCTAAGGACATTAGGCTTATAAATATATATATATATATATATATATATACATATATATATATATATGTAGAATTCCACCCACAAGTCGCGCAAATGAGTTAAAAAATGTATTTAAGGTTTATTTAGTTTAATTAGAAATTTGTTAACATTAATTGTTACAATATAATGAAATAAACGATTTGAAAGAAATGATAGTTTTAAAATGAATTTATAAAAATACTGTAGACACCAAAATTTCGTTCTCGTCTTCGCCTTCTCAAACGCGACTTGACTCTTGTTGCGTCAAGCGACAGGATATATATGTATATTTAAACCTGAAATTAAAATTAAGAAAAATGAATCACAAAAAATTATAAAATATTGAATTATTTAAATTATTGTATACTTACCTTAATTGTGCATTCATACTACTAATCTACTACTTACCTTAATACTTACCATAATCTATTACAATAGTGAACGAAAAGTTGAAGATAATTATATTTACCCCTTTTTTATACATATGAACATTACCACTAGTTTAAGCCGTTAGTTTAAGATTTAGGCTAAGCAACTAAATGAAATTAAATAAAGAAAGCTATTGTATCAGAACCATCGAATCGAACGCACGCGTCTTAATTTTTGATCGCAATTAATTATCGTGACAGGCAATTAGGCTTCTTAATTTTATTCGCGCATTCCCAAGTTTTTATTATCGCTTCTCAAAAACGCTTGAGAATTTTCATGGCGCCCGAGCAGGGACTTAGTGCGTGAACTAAGAATATTTTATTTAACTTTCGTTTTCGGTTTTAATAACCATATCGTTTCTAATTGCCTGTTAATCGTTCGGTTTTCGGTCATCGGCAATGTGAAGTGAAGACAAGTGTAACTACATAAAAGATACAAAGGCAAAACATAAAAAAGTATATACATAAAAAAAAAAAAACAAAAAAATTATACAAAATACATAGTTAACTAAAAATACATATACATACCAATATAGTGAAAGTGCCAGGTGCAGTGATAGTGATACCTAACTACATGAAAAATAATCATAAAACATAAAACATAAAACACAAATCAAGAGTGAAAAAGTGGCGGAAAAGTATTTAATACTTACATATGTACGTGAAAACGTGTAGTGCAGTGGTACCAAAGTACATACAAAACAAAAAATAAATAAATAAATAAAACATAAAAATTAAAGAAGTTTTTAAATAAAAAGTTAAAGTGGAGTGAAGTGACATGTACAGCGGCAAATCTTTAAAAAAGGAACATAGGAAGTGATAAAATAGAATACCTACATATACATACATACATATATACGCGTATACGTGACGTGGAGAAGGTGCGGTACAGTGTGTTTCACGTTAATAACACAAAGTGATTTGAAATAGTCTCGGCTAAAAGTAAAAAAAAAAAAAAAAAAAGAAAAATTAAAATTACATATACATTGTGTAAAAGTGCCGTATGACAGAAAAAACCGTGAAGTGCCGTTAAAAACTACCGCAACCAAATACCGTTTTTTGAGCCGTAAGAGTGGAGTACCACTATTAAATACTTACCGCTTCCAGTGCCGCTACCAAATCCCGTAACTATATAGTGCCGCCAAGTGTCCAATTTTGCTACGTCAACTCTATTACATCGCTGCTACCATCACTTGCTGCTGCATCAGTCGCTGCTACCATTAATCGCTGCTGCCATTATTCGCTGTTATCGCACCGCTGCTGCCATCAAACCGCTGCTGCCTTCGTCGCCGCTGCCATCAAACCGCTGCTGCCTTCGTCGCCGCTGCCATCAAGCCGCTGCTGCCATCAACGTCGCTGCCGTCGTGGGAATGAGCTGCCGCTGCATTCTCTGCAAAAGGGACGTAAGCGCCGGCAAACAGCCGACGCACCAGGTAACGAGTGCGATTTACTGAAAGCAGTGCAAGCAAAAAATAAAACGAAAACACAAACAAATAAAATTAAAATAAAAAACAAGTGCACACTTTCAGTTTTTGGCTCTCCTTTTCACTTGACATCATATTGATTATATTGTATTTATTATATATGCATATACATATACATATAAATTAGTACATACTCATATGTACGCACATATATACATATACGAATTAAAAGTGAATAAGGGATTTTGGGATTTTGCGGTAGCCCTTTATTTTGAAATAAAGGTGAACAATTTTTAATTGCAAATTAAATTATCTCGTTTTTCGCAATTTTTTCGATCTGCGAGAAATAAAAAACTATAACTAATGGTTTGTACAACCAATAAATTAAATAATTAAAAGCTGCGATTCACCACCCTCGGGGGGACCCTCCAGCTTATAACAATTTAAAATTCTCTGCGATTCACCACCCAAGGGACCCTCCAGAGAATTATAAAAAAAAAAAAAATTTTCAATAAAACAGTAATTAAAGGCTCGATCAGCCATATAATAAAAATATATTGAAACCGCGATTCACCACCGCAAGGGGGACCCTCCGGTTTATAATTATCGGTCGTTTTTTCGCAATTTTTGTCGATTTTCGTTCGAACATTTTCGGATTAAATTACTTTTTTTGTGCTATTGCTCATTTTGCGCATTTATCGGTTCGGCTTTCGTATACTTGGGAATCGATATTATTTTTTTCTCGTTTTCGTCACCGATTCCAAATATATTTGTTGCCAACTTTTATTGCTATTAGTTTGGCTTTCGTATATTTGGGAGTCAACATTTATTTTTCGTTTTCGTTATCGATTCTCAGTATATTTGTTGCCAACCGTTATAGTCTGTTTTCGGAAATTTTATTCAAACAAGCAAAATGAGCAAGCCAAAGCCAACTCTCGCCAGCCTGTCTCCAAGTAAGGAGTTGACGGACTTAAAATCGTTAAGACGTCAAAGAACGGTTGCGAAGAGTAGTATTTTGCGCATTAAAACGGGCCTTCTTGAAAAGACAATGTCTTTAGATCCAATCGAATTGGAATGTCGTCTAGATATATTAAATTCACATAGTGAAAAATTAATGAAGTGCCAATCAAAGATTGAAGAAATTGATGAAGACGACATGGCCCGAGGGGAGTTAGAGGACATAATCGTTGAAACGAAGTCCATAATAAAATCAATTTTAGCGAAAAATAGAACTTCACTTGCCGAAACATCTTTTGTAGCTTCTCACAGCTCAAGGCTCCCTAAAATGAATTTGCCGAAATTCAAGGGAGAATATTCAGAGTTCAAAAATTTTATGAGTTTGTTCGAGAGCTTGGTTCATAACGATCCAAATATCCCAGATATTGAAAAATTTAACCATTTGGTTAATTGTCTATCTGGAGAGGCTTTGGGAACAGTTAAAGCGTTTCAGATGTCGGATGAAAATTATCCGAAGGCGTTGGCAAGTCTCAAAAAAGTTTATGATAATAAATGTTTGATATTTTTCAATACAATATCTAAACTTTTTGAGCTGCCAACAATCCCAAAGCCTTCTGCGCCTTCCCTGCGTTCAATGATTGACGAAGTGTCAGCAGTGTATGACTCGTTGCTATCGCTGGGCGATGAGAAACAGATTACAAACGCTATAATTATACACATTGTAATGACAAAGGTTGACCCTGCCACCCGATCCAAATGGGAAGAAGCGCTGGACTATGACAAACTGCCACTGTGGAAGGACTGTGAAGCCACCCTAAATAGGAGATACCAGCAACTATCAGCGGAAGGAGCATCACACTCAAGGACGAAGCCCATACCAACAGGCAGTACGAGTCATGGGAAGCAACAACAAATGGACAAGACCAAATCGGCGCTGGTTGCTGCAAATACGAGGCAGCCTCTTTGCCAACAGTGCAAATCGAGGGATCACCATTTGACTGCCTGCCCCACCTTCAAGGCGCTTCCGGTGCAGCAGAGGTTCGAGTTCGTGAAATCGGTGCCCTTATGCATAAATTGTTTGCGTAAGGGTCACACGGTTTCCAAATGCAGAGCGGATCGTTGCCGCATATGCAATCGATCCCATCACTCGCTGTTGCACCAATATCCAGTCTCTTTCCCCGCTGCACCTCATCCGCAACCATCCACCACACATGCCATGCATACAGCCAGTATGCCGGATCGGGTCATGTTGGCAACAGCAGTAATTTTAGTGAGGACCAGCTGCGGAGATTACCTGCCTGCGAGAGCCTTGCTGGACTCAGGCTCCCAGGTCAACTTTATGACGGAGGACTTGGCACAAAAGTTGCGGATTCGACGTCAGCATAAAACATTAAGTGTAATAGGAATTGGCAATTCCAATACAAAAGTGGGGTCAAAACTAAGCGCGTTTGTCAAGTCCCGGTTAAATAATTTTGAATTTTCGGCGGAATTCTGGGTAATGCGATGCATTTCGGCAAATCATCCAGACCATAACATCAATGTTAGTGGCTGGAAAATTCCGCACAATATTGAATTGGCGGATCCAGAATTCCATAAATCTAAAAAAGTGGATATCCTATTGGGTGCTGAAACATTTTTCGACCTTTTAGCTGTTGGCCAAATTAAAAATGGTCCTAACCAACCAACACTTCAGAAAACCCTTTTAGGATGGATTGTGTCTGGCAAATACGCCAGTAATATAAGTTCTCCTCCCAGATTACATAGCACATTATGCCAAGCTGAAGAAGACTTAACGTCAATCGATTCAGTAGTCCAAAAATTTTGGGCTCTAGAAGAATTACCTTCAGAATCAAATGGCATCAAATTCACACCAGAGCAACAACAGTGTGAAAAGTTTTTCGTTAATACTACTCAAGTATTGCCTTCAGGACGGCTTCAAGTCAGAATGCCTTTTAAAGCTGACCGTAAGTTACTCGGTCACTCCTATGAAACCGCAGTTCGGCGGTTTCAGGCCCTGGAGAGAAGGACATTAAAAGATCCAGAACTTCGTAAAATGTATCTGGATTTTATGAATGAATATAGAGCCTTGGGTCACATGAGCCCAACGAACAATAAGATCCCGAGTGAGCCACACTACTTCATTCCGCATCAATGCGTTTTAAGGCCCGAGAGCACAACAACCAAATTACGTGTTGTATTTGATGCTTCGAGTCGATCTTCAACTCAAATAGCGTTGAATGAACTTTTGATGGTAGGTCCAACCATCCAAGAAGAATTATATTCAACTCTTCTTCGTTTTCGATTACATAAGTATGCACTAACAGCGGACATTACTAAAATGTACCGTCAAATAATGATGCATGAAGAAGACAGAAATTGTCAACTTATTGTGTGGAGAGAGCATCCTTCTGAGCAAATTCAAATTTTTCGTCTTAACACCGTAACATACGGCACTGCGCCTGCTCCATTTCTCGCAACACGGTGTTTGCAAATGCTCAGTGATGCCAATACAATGAAATATCCACTCGGTTCATTGGCCATCAAAAGAGACTTTTATGTTGATGATTTATTAACAGGGTCCGAAAGTTTTGAGTCTCTAGATCTTTTGAGAAGTGAGGTAATTAAAATATTAAACTCGGCAGGATTCTCCTTAACGAAGTGGTTTTCGAACCACCCTAAATTTTTCGACAGTGATTGCACTGAAAAGTCATTAAGCTTCAATGACAAAAGTTCCACTAAAACGTTAGGAATCCATTGGTTGCCGAAAGAGGATTTGTTTCGATTTGTTTTAGATGACAATTTTAATGATCTGCGAGCCACTAAACGAAACATATTGTCAGTTTCTGCTCGCCTTTTCGATCCTCTTGGATTACTAGCCCCACTAGTTACCAAAGCAAAAATCTTATTGCAAGAGCTTTGGATCCAAAAACTAGATTGGGATGAGTCGATTCCATTGCGCCTTGACACTAGCTGGCAGAACTTTAAAGCCAACCTAATGCAGCTCTCATCTATAAGCATTCCTCGTTACGTAAACGTTGAGTCGAGTGCCATCTGCCAAATACATGGCTTCTCCGACGCCTCAATAAGGGCGTACGGATGCTGCATATACATACGAAGCCAATCTGCTAGTGGTATTAAATGCATGCTGCTTACTGCAAAGTCTAGAGTGGCTCCGCTGAAGACCAAATCTCTTCCGCGTCTTGAGCTCTCGGCAGCACATCTTCTTTCGAAATTATGGTCAAGAGTAGCGCCTATGTTGAGTCGACATTTCGAAAATATAACATTTTGGACAGACTCTGAAATCGTTTTACATTGGATTAAAACACATCCATCTTCACTACAAACCTTCGTCGCAAACAGAGTGTCCGAAATCCAAGAGTTGACTGACAAAGTACATTGGCGACATGTGCCAACGAAACAAAATCCTGCGGATCAAGTGTCTCGGGGTTGTAACGTGGACGAATTGAATAATTCAATATGGTTTGGCGGTCCACAGTTCCTCCTAGAAGACCCTGCATTATGGCCAATTAATAACCACTTCCAGCTCTCACCAGAAGACGAAGCATTAGAGAAGAAGAAAAATACATTTACATTACTTTCGACTACTGAGAAAAATTCAATATTGGACCTTATTGAAAAATTTTCTTCTCATAAAAAATTGCTTCGTGTGGTCGCATATATATTACGATGGATCAGGCGACCACCAAAATCCTCCAGAGGCCAAGATCTGACTTCTGAAGAGCTAAACTTGAGCTTTCTAAAAATTGCACAGGTGGTCCAACATTCAGAATTTTCGGATGTTATTCAAAAATTGCATAAAGGCACCACCCTACCCGCAAACTTGCAAAAACTTAACCCGTTTTTGCATGAGTACTCGGATATGTCGCTGTCATTCAAATTAATCCGAGTAGGAGGTCGCTTATTAAATGCACCTCTCCCATACGATGCCAAATTTCCGCTTTTATTAAATAAAAGTTCGCACTTCGTTGCAACGTATTTACGGTTCCTGCACATTCGAAATCACCACGCTGGGGCTAAAGCGTTGGTTGCGCTTCTTCGAGAACGCATATGGCTAATTAATGCCCGAGAAGCTTGCAGTAGAACCGTAAGAAACTGTATACATTGTTTTCATTACAAGCCGAAGTTGCAAAACCAAATAATGGGAAATTTGCCAGTCGAAAGACTTCGAGCACTACGGCCCTTTCTTATATGTGGCGTAGATTTTTGTGGTCCGATACATACAACTTTAAAAATACGCGGTCGACCACCCGGAAAAGCATATATTGCAGTTTTCGTTTGCTTTACGTCCAAAGCAGTACATTTAGAATTAGTTTCAGACCTATCAACTAATTCATTTATTCTCGCCCTAAAAAGGTTCATTGGACGCCGAGGAATCCCGACGAAGATATTCAGCGACAACGCCACCAACTTCGTCGGCGCCGACCGCAAGCTGCGCGAGCTGAAAGAGGCGTTTCTAGCAATGGGCCCAGAACTGCAGAGATTCGCAGCAGACGAAGGGTGCAGCTTCACCTTTATACCACCGCGGGCGCCGCACTTCGGCGGATTATGGGAAGCCGCGGTGAAGTCCGCCAAACACCACATCGTTCGCGTAACCGGCAACGCGCTACTCACAGCAGAGGAGTTAGCAACAGTGTTGGCCGAAGTGGAGGCCATCCTCAACTCTCGCCCCCTAGTACCTCTGAGCCAGGACCCCAACGACGGCGAGGCTCTAACCCCAGCGCACTTACTAATAGGATGCTCCCTGCGGGCATTACCCCCAGAGAAGGTGCCAGTGGACCCAGTTCGTTGTTGCGAGAGATGGCAACTTGTTTGCTGTCTCAAGCAACAGTTCTGGCGACAGTGGTCCAAAGTATACCTGACGGGCCTTCAGGAGCGGAACAAGTGGCTGCACCCCAAACGCAATATGCAGCTCAACGACCTCGTTCTCGTCCACGAGGACAACGTGCCGCCGCAGCAGTGGGTACTAGGGCGCGTCGTCGCAACCGTCGAAGGGCAAGACGGCAAGGTGCGAGTCGCAGACGTAAAAACCAAGACGGGCACGATTAAGCGCCCCATCCACAAACTGGCTGTCCTTCCACTGGATATTGAAGGAATCTGATCCTGTCAAGGTGGCCGGTGTTGCGTCAAGCGACAGGATATATATGTATATTTAAACCTGAAATTAAAATTAAGAAAAATGAATCACAAAAAATTATAAAATATTGAATTATTTAAATTATTGTATACTTACCTTAATTGTGCATTCATACTACTAATCTACTACTTACCTTAATACTTACCATAATCTATTACAATAGTGAACGAAAAGTTGAAGATAATTATATTTACCCCTTTTTTTATACATATGAACATTACCACTAGTTTAAGCCGTTAGTTTAAGATTTAGGCTAAGCAACTAAATGAAATTAAATAAAGAAAGCTATTGTATCAGAACCATCGAATCGAACGCACGCGTCTTAATTTTTGATCGCAATTAATTATCGTGACAGGCAATTAGGCTTCTTAATTTTATTCGCGCATTCCCAAGTTTTTATTATCGCTTCTCAAAAACGCTTGAGAATTTTCAACTCTTTTATTTAATTTTGAGATGGACACTTTTCTGGTGCTGCTCGTAGTTGCCAGATTTCTGGTTCGCATTACGCCATTATAGGGTTTCCCTGTCCCCACATATATATATAAAAGGATATCCTTGAAAATTATTACCGAATTCTATAACAGCTGCTCTAGCTTGTTATGGTTCAATGGCATGCCATATTCATAGACATAATTCTGCACTTATACCTATAAGCATACATTTACATAATCACGGGCATTTTGCCGCTAATGTGCAACATCTGAGCAAACACTAACCGTCACTATCAACACTCATTTAAGCATATTGAATATCGAGTGCTGGCGGTGGCGATGGCGTTGGCCAAGGCGGTTGCATGTGTGCTATTCAATTCGATTATGTGCCGCACGCGCAACAAATTGACTTGTGGTCAACAGTGACACAAGCATGAAGATACAAACATGTGATTATACTAAGCAGGCATTGGCTGCCACATACATTATACGCACTGAGTTTGTGGCATGATAATCAATGTATTGAATGTTCATTTGCCACAAAACGCTAAGCAAAATGAATTTTGCGGATTTGCGGACAACTTGACTGCCCATGCCACGCAATGAAGCGGAGGTCGTAGCAGCCAGCAGCGGCTAGCTATTAAATGGCGACTCAATGCTACACTTAATGCGCAGATAATTATCAATCAACACACACATCAACACATATACATATGAATATATACATATACATACAAATAATAGGTGTTTTATGCATTATTGAGTGTATGTGGCACGATGATGTGGTTGCTGAAGTGTGGCGATTGTTTGAGCATATCCACAATTAATGGCACACACACAGGCGCACATACCTGCCACTTCCGCCCACCTCCACGCATCGTTTGGCTATCTTAAATGTCCATAATCATATTTGTACGGTATTGATTGCGTTCGGCTGAATTGTCGCCATTGTTGTTTCAGCCTTTGGCATTACAACTGGCGCTGTCGCTGTTGCTCTTGTTGTTGCGGTCATGTTGGGCCTAATGCTATTACCACTCCAACCATGTTGCACGCAAAATATGATATGGTCGTGTGTGTGTGTCTACGCGTCGGTGTTGGCCCAGACCACAATGTAATTGTGTCATCATCGTACAACAGCATGCCACACATTGTCAGCGTAATATTTCAATGTCTTGCGTGTGTCAACCGAAGTTTCACCTTATACCGCCACAATCCACTAAGAGCACATTGGAGCGCAGTGGTGTTGTCGAAAATTAATAAACAGGATATACGCAGGGTTGCATTCTGTTGAGCATTCTATTCGTGCTGGAAAACAGTGAACTGATTTGATTAGAAAATTCGGTCGGATGCTTAAAGGGCGGTAGAGTCCAAAGGTGCTGATTGATTTCGAATGAGCTCCACTACAATTTCTTATTGCTTTTAGCATATATTATTAGAAATAACGGTATTAATATAAGACAATTCGGGAGGAATTTAAGTGCTTTCAAATTTTTCATTCATCATTACAGTTTTCTCCAGACCTTAGTAATTCCTCCTGGGTTACAGGAGACAAGTCCGACGACTCTAAGGTGATAGAGAAATTACGAGCTTCGGGAAGTACGTCTCATTACATGTTAAAATATATATACATATAATATGTTCGAGTTATCAGACTCGATATTTAAAAAGGTGCTACTTTTTTCCCATTTAGTTTCAAACCCCGAAGCAATATTCGTTTAAATTAGATTGAAGCTTCGCTTTTAAAAATACAGACTTATTATCTGTCATGTTTTTGTTTGCTGTTGTTGTTGTTGCAACGGCAGAAAACATTCCTGAAGTAATATCAAGGCATACCTCCGATTTCCCTGTCCTTGGTCGGATAAGATTCCGGGTTCGATCCAGTTACTTAGACCCGATTGTTGTAGCAACAGCTGCCTAAGCTGTTATGAAGAAATTTCAGTACGACTACTTAAAAAATTCGTATTGAAGATGCGATCTATCTTAACAACTTTATCGAACGAAGAGAATTATCCCACACTGCGTCAGAGCAGCCGAATTTGAAGCCAACTTTTATGAGATATGTGAGGCTTTTGAGGTTGAATGCCATACCCGCTAGAAAATATACCGATACAACCACAGGAAATGACTTCTAGAGCTAAAAGAATTTAGTTCCCAATCTATGGAAGAAAAGTCTAGGTACTCAATATACCACAGGATCTTTGAGGTCCATTTTATTGCAATAATCCTACTGGAGTTCTCAAATCGAAACCGTCCCACGGTTATTTCGGCGGTTACTCCATGCTGTTGAATGGTTCTGAAGCGTTGTTGTGATTGCTGGAGCGATTATGTAGCGCCTGCTTGGGGAAAAGCGATAAATTAGTTGCATGCTGTATTACCGAAGTCACTTAACAGTAGATCCAGCAGACAAGCTATTTCAACGGGTTCGGACCATAGAGGTGGTAAGTGATTTGGTTTCATTCGAAGTTCAAGGAGCTGATTAGAGTCTTATGGGAACTCAGTGTATATTAAAGGGTGATTTTTTTGAGGTCAGGATTTTCATGCAGTAGTATTTGACAGATCACGTGGGATGTCAGACATGGTGTCAAAGAGAAAGATGCTCAGTATGCTTTGACATTTCATCATGAATAGACTTACTAACGAGCAACGCTTGCAAATCATTGAATTTTATTACCAAAATCAGTGTTCGGTTCGAAATGTGTTTCGCGTCCGTGTCCGATGAGCGATGAGGCTCATTTCTGGTTGAATGGCTACGTAAATAAGCAAAATTGCCGCATTTGGGGTGAAGAGCAACCAGAAGCCGTTCAAGAACTGCCCATGCATCCCGAAAAATGCACTGTTTGGTGTGGTTTGTACGCTGGTGGAATCATTGGACCGTATTTTTTCAAAGATGCTGTTGGACGCAACGTTACGGTGAATGGCGATCGCTATCGTTCGATGCTAACAAACTTTTTGTTGCCAAAAATGGAAGAACTGAACTTGGTTGACATGTGGTTTCAACAAGATGGCGCTACATGCCACACAGCTCGCGATTCTATGGCCATTTTGAGGGAAAACTTCGGACAACAATTCATCTCAAGAAATGGACCCGTAAGTTGGCCACCAAGATCATGCGATTTAACGCCTTTAGACTATTTTTTGTGGGGCTACGTCAAGTCTAAAGTCTACAGAAATAAGCCAGCAACTATTCCAGCTTTGGAAGACAACATTTCCGAAGAAATTCGGGCTATTCCGGCCGAAATGCTCGAAAAAGTTGCCCAAAATTGGACTTTCCGAATGGACCACCTAAGACGCAGCCGCGGTCAACATTTAAATGAAATTATCTTCAAAAAGTAAATGTCATGAACCAATCTAACGTTTCAAATAAAGAACCGATGAGATTTTGCAAATTTTATGCGTTTTTTTTTTTTTAAAAAGTTATCAAGCTCTTAAAAAATCACCCTTTATGAGGTTTCAGCTTTGGTTTCACGAG
>JBAWJQ010004803.1:0-11386 GCA_037783105.1 Bactrocera zonata
ATCCTTCGTTTATAATATTTTGCCTGTATGTCAAAAATGGGTTGAAGCAAATAAATACTTTTCATAGCCCCCATATACTTAATGTAAAAAGTTTCGAACTACGGGGGGACTTTGTACCCCATATATCGGCCAAGCTGTGAGTTATCCCAATGAAAGTAACAGTGCGTCTTGGTGCCTAAAATAGATAAATTTAATAGAAAACTTGGCCTAGCCGCGATATAACTAATATCAGGATTTTCGAACATCTGGCTGGCTTTACTCTATATGATTGGTTTTGCCCCTTAAAATATTTCCCTGGCCTTGATTCTTGCAAGAGTATAAAATGTTCTTAGTAAACTTAGTACTTCTTTACTTGTTTTATTTTAGTTTTACATATTTGCTATCTACTTATTTACATGACTTTTTTTTATCATATTCGGCTTTTCATTGTCAGAAAAGGACAATCGAGCGAATGTCTTAAATTGTTTATTAATCTTCTGAAGCATTGCTTAAACATTGCGTTTTATTCTTTCAATAGAAAATTGTTTAACTTCACTAAGCAGTGAGCAAATCCTTTCCACTGTTGTTTCTGAAGTTTTCCATGTATACATAATTATGGACAGAACATGCTGTTGATGTGCTAAAAACTTTTAAGCAAAGTTAATAAGATTGGAGTGAAAGTTTAAACAAGTTTTAGCATCGGAGACCAGGGGCGGATTTACCGAACAGGCAACATAGGCAGCTGTCTAGGGCGGCAAATTTTTAGGGGCGGCAAATTCTGACCGTTTACACTAGATAAAATGCTACTTTCAAATGAAAACCATAAGATTTTTCACCCAAAAGTGTACAAGTCTACCATATTGTTGAATTTACTTTTCTAACAATCTTGTCAAATGAAATTTAGCCTCTTTATTGTATTCTCACAAATGCGCAGTTCAAATTCGAATACATGCAGGGCTACCACAATCGGGCAACCACAGTTACTATAAAATCGATAACTCTCGAAACGTTGATTCGATACATGGCTGCCACCGCGATTGGAGTTAATGAATTGTTGACAATGTACTGAAAATTTATTTTGAGTATTAAAGTATTCTAACTGGAAGATTTATATACATTAACTGGAGCGTCATTTTTTTCAATAAAATGAGTGACGGGCGGAATCGATTGAGCGGTTCTGAATATCGCAAGCAAGCTGCGAAGAGAAAAATCAAAGATGACGAGGTTATGACAAAAACAAAAAAACTCTCTTCTTATTTTATGCTTCAAGGAAATCAAAGTGACACGGGTAATCCATCAGTTACCGAAAAAAGCGAAATTTCTGGAGAAACAATAGACTTCGCAGGTAAAGACTGAATTTCATGTATTTTCGTTTTTTTCTAACCTACTATTTTTTTATCTTTTGCTCATGATAATCAAATTAAGATGATTCTCAAATTTTCTATATTTTTTGTTTCGAAAATTTGTACACATATTTACAAGAATATGAAATTCAGGTATAAAATTTTTTTACAGAATCTACGAAACAAATAGAGTCAAACATATCCGACAACTTCAATTTCACATTCAGTGACGACCCTGCGGAATGGCTCATAAATGACGCATTACGTGATTATATCGCTAAACATAATTATAAAAGAAATGACCATCTTGATTTTTCGCAGTCAAAAAGAGTGCATAATAATTCAAGCCGGTATTTGAATTCATCTACGTTCGAAAGAAAACTTTTAAATGGTGAAAAAACTCCCCGTGTTTGGTTAGTATATTCTCTGAGCAAAGGATCGGTATATTGTGCTCCATGCCTTCTTTTTGGCGGCGATTCTGCTTTTTCTGAAAAAGATGGCTATAGTGATTGGAAAAATGCGACAATAAGAATGAATCAGCATGAAAATTCTGAAAAGCATCAAAGTTGCTTGAGACTTCTAAAAGATAGAGCCAGTGCTTTTGGTCGAATCGACAAAACTTTGCTCGCTGAATATGACAAAGAAGTAGTTTACTGGAAAAATGTTTTAAAACGAGTCGTCGCTGTCATTAAGAGTTTAGCTTCACGTGGACTGCCTTTTAGAGGGCATGATGAAAAGTTAGGTTCTTTTCACAACGGAAACTATTTGATGCTTTTTGAATTGATATCTGAATTTGATCCATTTTTAGCTGAGCATATTTCGAAATTCGGAAATAAAGGTATCGGTAGTACCAGTTATCTGTCAAAAACGATTTGCGAAGAATTTATTCAAATACTAGCTGATAAAGTATTACAGGTTATTATTCAAGAAGTCAAAAGTACAAAATATTATTCTATCATTGTTGATTCCACACCTGACATTTCACATGTAGATCAGCTGTGTTTTTTACTGCGATACGTGAAGAAAGACGGTATGCCGGTAGAGCGTTTTGTGAAATTTCTACCAAATGCAGGCCACAAGGCTGTAGAAATGGATAACGTTGTAGTTTCTACCTTAGGTGATTTACAAGTTGACATTAAAAATTGTCGAGGTCAGTCGTACGACACAGCACGAAATATGTCAGGGATTTATGCAGGACTGCAACAGTTGATTAAAAATCGTAATGAATACGCTGAATACGTGCCTTGTGCAGCTCATTCTCTCAATTTAGTAGGAAATCACGCAGTTGAAAGCAGTTCAACAGCTGCTGCTTTTTTTAATGATCTTCAAAGTTTGTATAACTTTTTCTCAGCATCTACGAGTCGTTGGGATATTCTACAATCTTACTGCAAGAAATCTGAGAAAATTACTGTAAAATCCCTTTCACTAACACGCTGGTCAGCTCGCAACGATGCCGTTTGCACTCTTGATCAGTATTACACTGAAATACTACAAGCTTTGTATTGCATAGAACACGATCTTTCACAAAAAGCTGTCACACAAAGTGAAGCCAAAGGTATTCGAAAACGTTTTGAATTACTAGAAACAGCTTTTATGCAATCTTTGTGGAGTTTTTTACTTTCGAAATTCAATGCTGTAAGTAAAAAATTACAATCAACGCAGACTAACCTGAATGAAGTAGTTCAATTGTATCAAAGTCTTATAAAAGTTGTGGGTGATGCACGTGAAGATTTTGACTTTTTTGAAGGTAGAGCATTCGATTTGTCTGTCAACCAAGAATACAAAACAATTCAGGGTAGGGTAAAGCGTCGGAAAATTTATCACGATGAAACGAAAACAGAGAAGGTAACATTGCTTGGGAAAGATGACTTCAGAGTCAACACATACAATGTTATCTTTGATAATCTATTACTTGAATTACGGGAAAGGTGCCGAAAATATGAAGGAATTAACGAAAAATTCTCTGTTTTGATTGATTTGGGGAACTTGAATAATGCTGACATCCGGGAAAAAGCAAAAATTTTGCAAAAAGCATTTAATGAAGATTTGGAGAGTTCATTAGATGATGAATTGATTCATTTCAAAGCATATCTTGAATGTGATCAGAATTTGAAAACAATCAAGCCTATTGAAACTTTCAAGTTTTTCAGAGGTGAAGATCTTAACGCAGTTTTTCCAAATGTTGACATTGCTTACAGAATTTTCCTTTCCTTAGCTGTCACAAACTGCAGCGGTGAGAGATCGTTTTCTTGTTTGAAACGAGTTAAAAATTATTTTAGATCAACTATCGGACAAAATCGCTTGAATTCTTTGGCTTTGTTGACTATAGAAGCAGAAATTTTACGTGACATAGAGTGCGATGAAATCATTCGTGATTTTGCGATTCGTAAAGCACGACGTAAGAATATGTGAACATGAACCGACTACCATTTAGGCAACAGACAAACGCACTGAGCTACAAAAGCATTATGTACAACTGTCAATAAATATTATGAAAAATGATAGAATTCCCAACTTTTTTAATTGTACATATTTTTCTAATGTACAAATTCATGAACGCATTCAAAAAACTCGAGGTCAGTGCATCAATAACTGAAATGGCAAAAATTAGGCTGCTGTCTGGGGCGGCAAAATTGTAACTGCCTAGGGCGGCAAATTGCCTTAATCCGCCCCTGTCGGAGACAGTAAAAATTGGAGGCGACTGTTGGAATTTATTTCATTATCACTTTCCAATCAGTACAAAAAGTAAGAAGCGAGTAATTAAACAGAATTGAACGAAGTGTTTTTCATGTGTAGATAATGATGTTCCATGAATTATGTGATGGATTGAACCGAAGAGCTTAATCAATAAATTTTTGGATCTTAACGAGGGGATATAAAACATGGGCAAGGTGATTTTAAAGGGTAGGAGCGTTTTAATTTGTTCACCTTATCTAGTCGATAAAGATAGTAAATTTGAGTCATATTTCAGTAAAAGCCTGAACCATGTTGATGCCTATCTTGAAGTTGAGCCACTTTTTCTGGTAAAAGGAAGCACTTCCTTTTATTAACGTAGTTCTGTACACAGTCTTATTATAAATACTTTTTAAGTACCTATTTTTAAGGATGAAGTTATTTATTGTAATTTATCCGAAGTTCGTTGTTTCTTCGTCGCTAACAGACATGATAGACTGCATTCATTGAATATTATTCAATATCCAAACTCCTTTTCCTTCGGTCTTTTAAGTCTGGCAAATTTAGCCCTAGTGCCATGTTTAAAATATATTTTATATCTATGATACGTAAAAGCTTATCATAAATTCTCCCGTTGAGCAAAAGAATGTAAAACATTTTCTTTTCAAATTCTCAAAAATTCTAACGAATTCTTTTTCTCCATCACGTCTTCTTTTTCTATTTGGCCCAAGACAATTATACTTAATTAAGCTCTTGGGATTCAGTACGTGCCCAATATAAAATATAAAACGACCTGTAAAAAAATCAAGAGGGAGGAAATATTCAAATATTGACTTTAAAACATATCTATTAAAGCACTTGGTTCTTGTTGACTTAACACAATAAAATGGCAACAATTTACGACATCTTTTACAGATAATGAAATATTTTTTGAAAGCCGCCAGGGAGATTATGTCTTGCATGAGCTTTAATTTTTCTATACCTTATGCCTGGTATACAAATTTTTAAGGTTGTACGTGAAGTTTAAGTTACCGTTAGAGAAACGGAGTTAATCCCATTGACGAATATTTTAATTTACGAGATATATTGAAGTTTGCACTTGCTTTAAGTTTAAATATGAATTTTGTGGCTGACTGACACAGTATTGTGTGAACACACGTCATATATGGACAGCAGGAAAGAGATATTTTCGTCATATTTTATAGCCCGATAGCTGTAAATATCAATTTGGTCATGGTCAGTTTTGGCTTTGTCGATTCTCCTTCCGTAATTTTAAAGTCAAACATTCACCACGATCTGGAAGACCCATTGCCGAAATTATCAAAAAAAATAATTGGAATCGTCGATTACGACGGGCGTTATGTAAGCACTGTTTCAATGTCCCAAGACCTAAACATTGCACAAGAAAATATTGATTAATTTAAAGATGGCTGCTTAATAATTTGAACCCGATGTATAGTAAGGATGCTACACGAGTTATAGCAAAAAACCTCATGGACCGACTTCGAATCATTTCTGAAGTGAATGGTTGCTGGTAATGAAAAGTGGACCGAAGCAAATGATGTCAAGATAGGATGGACTCTCAGAAAGGCTTTGCTAAGTGTTTGGTGGGATTTCCAAGATCATCTTTTATGAGATGGTAACCCACGGCGAAATTGTATTGTCAAAGGTTAGACTGTCTCAAGCAATCGCTCAGCTTAGTTAAGATGCGCTCGTGCATGCACAGGAAATAGTTTGCTGGTGAAATTTCTTCAAAGTGCCAACAATTTATCATAAGTCGATTAATTCTAACAATATTAAATAAATCACGAAGAATCAATGCAATATTTGACGTTGCATTATTGAAGAAAACTGTTAATATAACCCTGATTTTTAACCTGCAAAAACACACGTAAATTTTTTCATCTTTGCCACACGTATGCCACAATATTCGGCCGATTATTTGTCTATTTCCGGGTCGCTAGTACAGATCTATAGTATGTGACATACCAACCTAGACAAATATTTCGCCGGATGGGTTTTCGCGTGAAATTTAAGGTAGTAGTCTGATAACTTGCGTTCGTTTTTTTCTTAATATGAAAGTATAATATCTTGAGAATATACTGTAAAAATTTCAGACAGAAATTCGAAATATTTCGGGAGTTATAATGAGTTTCCTAGAGCGCCTCGGAATCCTCTCACTCGGAGTTGTTGAACTTTAAACGCGTTTTTCTCAAAACATTATTTTTCTGGTCGGCCCGGGTCCTAACTTTTCTCTACTGAACCGATTGCATTCAAATTTTAACAGGCTGTTCTACACAGCTATAGTTCTCATCGGAACTAACAAGCATTTTTTTTACCCCTAACTTTTTATATTACAACCCTTTCTTTGCTAAATGGACTTTTTTTTCAAAGTCCACTATTTTGTTATGCATTTTTTTGAGATTCCAACTTCGAGTGACAATAATAATAGCCATAAAGTATTACATTTATTCAATATGTAAATAAAAACACTTCAAATATTCAAGATAATTCATTTTTATTTTTCTATAAAAAACCATCCTCCAACGAAGTCATGAAAATAGGCATAAGTTACCAGACTACTAAGCATAAGCTTACAAAAACATGTTGAAATGAATATGACTTTTGAACAATATAAATTCTGCAAAGTAGTTCTGCAAAAAACTTACTAAATAGTTGTTAGCAACAAATAGTTTCATACTCGTATAGTAATAGGCGTTACTATTTATTCAAGTGTTGCGTTTATGGAAATCGTATAACCGTTCGGGCTTTGTGTAACACGTCGTAATCGGAATTATGTAAATTAAACAGACAGTTGATTAGAAGAGTTTATTACTTTTGAGGCCTGACTTGTAATGTAACGCAGAGGCTTCTGATATTTGCTTCACCGCTTGTGTAAAAAAAATACCTTTACGTACATATACATATCCACTTAAACGTATCAGGCTTAACTATATAAGTAAGCAGTAAAGATAATTAACATATCTTTAGGAGTTCAGCAAAGTACGATAGATTAAATCTAACGGCTTAACTTTTGAGGAGGTTTATGTATATAAGTACATATATGCGAACTAGTGCTGTTACATATGTGTATGTCGTAGATAACTTTTTCAGTAAGTGGGATTCAGTAAGTGGGATACAGACACATGCAATGACGTGCCAACATGCCAGTAATCCAATGTCTCACAAAACTGCATATGAACGGAGCATTAGAATACAAAAGCAAAGCCAAAGCAGAACGAAAATCAAGAACGGTAAAAGAAAAACAAGTAAGAAAGGGCTAGGTTCGGGAGTATCTTAACACTTTCTGCTTTTGATCCCATAAAAGATCAATTCTAGGGAAATAAGTATCTTTAGGTGTTGGCATTAATATTGCGAAAGAATTCAACACTCACAATTCGACGAAACCATGAATGAATTGCAATTATTTTTTTGTATTTTATTAAGATATATTATATTATACTTTATTTAGTTTAATTACCAGATTTTACTTCGCGGCAGCGAAATTATATTAAAATTACATATCCTTAAATGAGATATATTGGGTAGTCGAAAAAAGTCATTTCGTATTTCTAATCAAACTTCAACTTATTTCTTTTTATATTTATACCAATAAATAAATAAACAAATATAAACCAATTTCGGCGACCACTTTTTCCAATTAGACACATTATTCAATCACTGTAAATACAATTTATAATTTCCAGAACGGAAGCGATAGAGTCATTCTTGTGCTACATAAAAGCACTGAAGGCTACCGGATACCGGATAGCCTTGAGAGCCGAGGTGCATCCTGCTTGGATCCCCTCTGTCGTCTCAAAATGCTTGCCTTTCGGTTTTTTCAGGCAAGGAAACAAAAAACTCCGGGGGCTGTTTGCGGAAGAGTTGGGTTGCCGGCCTTGGTTAGGGTGCTGTTAACAAGAAAGGCGGTGTGAGCCAGAGCTTTGTAGTGGTGTAACTTCCAACCTACTGCGATGTCTTGTCGGACCCGATTGACCATTTGAGTCTTTTCACGTAAAACTTGGCGTTGACGGTTTGTTCAGGAGAAACAAATTCATAGTGGACGATGCCTTTGATGTTAAAAAAAGCAATGAGCATCGTTTTCAATTTGGATTTGCTCATTCATCAGCGAACTCTTCCCGGCCCTCCAAAAAGTCCTGGTGCCACCGAAACACACCACTTTTTGGCTAAAGCAACATCTGGGTAAGCCTGTTTGATCATATAAAACGTCTCTGTGGCCGAGTTTCACACAGAATTTAATCGCGTACAACTGCTCTAACGATTGCTGCATTTTCGGCTTGCATCACTCAAAGAAACAAGTCGCGCGAAAATGTTTGTGCTGACTATCCAGGTGGTTGGAGACAACTGACCAGTCGCTCGTTTGTTACAGTCGCGGCGGAAGAAAATCAGTCCTATTACTTTCCAGACAAAGCCTGTATGGTATGACATAATGTGATTGCTAGCACGGGAGATTTACGACTGTAACGACATCTATTGAGAAAATACGTAAAGACTTTTACAACTACCCAATATATGACATAAAATTAACCGAAGAAGGTAAATCTAATATGTAAAGGCCAACCGGAGATTTGAAAATATTTTAATATTTATATGAGATGTAGATGTAGTATTGACTCGATTTTATCTACTTTTGACATTATTATTAACAGAAACAGGTGGTACCAGATTTTCACTAAGGTACCTCACAGGTGCTGAGATATAGTTTAACCTAAAAATGGGCGATGCCACATCCATTGTTTAATTTTTATAATGGCTAGTAAAAAACTTTTTATACCATTTTGAAGGTAAAATTTAATGTCTCTGATGAAAATTTTCAGCTTGCAGGTGCTCCTTACCATTGCAATGGCGTCGGATAATGCCCATCTACGAACTCCATCTCCATGGCTATGTAATTTTGTTAAATGTGTATCTTCTAGTGCTAATTATAATTCCACATAAGAAATAGTTTCTTTACTGAGCGTATAGGACTTTTTCAACAATGTTTTAATAATAACCAATCTAACCCATTCCCATTTGATTGCCAATATTGTGGAGGAAAGTAGACAGATTGGGAAACAAAGTAAATAAAATACAAAAGAAATGTACTACTGAAGTGTCTTTCTTGTCTCATAATCATTATCTCAAATGGGATAAAAGTTCTCAGCTACAGCCTTAAGAACCGCAAACCGTTGCAATGCATACAGCTAATTGGTTGACTAAGAAACGCACATACTCGGGCGTGGTTAGTCACTTTCCAAGCAACATAGCAGCTGATAAGCTTACTTAATTCTGCACTACGTTTGGCTTCGGCAAATTTATATGTCTGTGCAAAAATTTATCTTTTCATTATTTCTTTTGCTCTCGTTACACTGATCTCGTGTACCACAGTCTGTCTGTGGTGACATTAACAATTTTTCAAAGTTTTCACAGCAATGTAGTACACTTACCAGCTGCCACGCAGTCATAGACAGACATATGCCAGGGTGACAGAAAATTGCACGAACCCAGAAATTAAGAAAAGCTCTTACGAATAAGCAGTTTTCGAAGATGAAAAGCTTAAACTCAAATATTGCTCGCTGCAACGGCAAAAAATTTAACACATGAAACATTATAAACGTGCTATATTCACACTTGTATATAGATTTCTGTATGCACATATTATATGTATGTATGTATATACGAAAAAAGTGTATGTACATGGAACATGGAAGTATTAACCTTTAAGAAACCCAGTGGAAATAAATTACGCACTATGTATACCTACAACTGAAGTGGTCTGAGGAATTTCGTAAATTTCCGCTGAAGAATTTTGCCTTCATGTATGTAGTCTCTCGAAATCAAAATTTTGTTTTAACCTAATATTGGTTATGATTTCGTTTGGTTTTATTCTCTCTTTCTAATGAAGAACTTAGTTATTTCATTACTGCGATGCTTATAAAATAATCGAATGGTTGTTTTTTTTTAATAAATTTTAAAGTCATTTCTCAGAGCTTCAAAATAGCATTTCTTTATATAGAGGAATCTACCATAAATAATTTTCTCCCTAAGGGTTAAATATGTGTCAGGGCCAATTGGATGGCACAAAGCTACTTCCATTGCGGTTAAATATACTTTTATTTACTTCACAGCTTATCCCTTCATTTTATATTTTCGGATATGTAGTACATTATTTCTTTGGGTCGCGTGGCATACCGCTCCAGCAGCTTATTTCACTTTTACCATTAAGGGAGCTTTCGAAAAGGCTTTTGTGACAGTTTTGATTATAATTTACTATGTGTTTTTCGTTAGTGGTAATTCAGTGCTGACTCTTTGAGTTATTGCTTTAGTTAGCTTATGGATTCGGAATTTTTCAATGAGTCACTGCATTAAGCGATAGTTATTTTTCAATTACTTTGACTGTCATCTTTTCCAAAAGTTGTTAATTCTTTCTACACCTTTGACTTATGTAACACATAAATAAACGGTAGCATTCATAAAAAATGATACAGGTCTTTTATAAATAAGTTACTGTTTTTATTTTTTTGAGTATGGAGTAAAGTATTATGTGCATAAGTTTCCACTTATTTTCAGGCCTTAACTTACTGAAGCCAAGGTAATATTTTATGCCTAAATTGTGCCTTCAAATTAGGCGACATGCAATTTTGAGATCTATACAAAGAGGACATCAATCAAAACGTTTGTGATTTTCAAAGAACGTTTTGACACTAATCTAACCATTTACTGCTATATAGTATTGGGTTTCTCTGAATTAAAAAGTTGTCTTAAGTTAATTAAAAAGTGTAATTAAGTTGATATTTTTCTAATAATATTAACTTTTAATAAATAAAATCGGCTGCTCATAAATTACATGTTCGTTATATGACAATTTACTAAATGTGGCTCCTGAATTTCATTTTACAGTCCACCGTATTCTAGATTACTGTCAGTTAACCATTTCGAAACAAAATCGTACAATAGGAATGATATCAATGACCAGTGTACCTTCATCGATGGCAAATATGTTGCAAAGAACTCATAGACAGAAGTTTTATGGTTCATGTTTTGTTATATTCACGTTCGCCTTATTAAGTGTTTAAACTCAAGTGTTTAAACTCAATGTTATTAAGTCAAACTAAAGTAAAAACGTTACTAAAATCATAGAATATAATTGTAGTCTACTGAGTCAACGGAGCACAACGGGATCGCTATTAAAAAGAGATTTGAATTTTTTTTATTTTTCCCACCAGGAATTAAACTACTAACACAGCAATAACTGTGTCGTGAAAAATGTACCGAAAATTATCTCAGGTTTCCTAATTTTCTTAAAACCTACGCTTTACTGCATATTTGCAAAACAATTGTATACGCAGATTAATAAAGGTATACAAATCGTATGTTAATTTTCTAGTAGC
>JBAWJQ010004804.1:0-63922 GCA_037783105.1 Bactrocera zonata
TTTTTTCTTCCAAATTGAAATTGCAGCTCCGTGGAATCCGTTTTCAGTCGATCAAAAAGATGAAACAAAATTCGCTGTAGGAGCTGAAGACCATCCCAAAAACTGCTCTGATATTTGGTGGGGATTGCTTTGAAGGCGACAAAATAAATATTGATGAATAAGTAAAAATGTTGCGTTTTTTTACAATTAACGGGTAATTTTTTTTTTCAAATGTATATGTTTATTTTGTAGTGTCTCCGTGCTCTTTATAGGGTTTCGATAGAAATATATCTACTGTCATTGATTGTAATAAATTAGGTAAGAAAATAGCAAGTAAGTTTGAGATAAACGAGCTTTATGATGTATGTACACACACTACTCTTTTATTTACTACACGGCTGGCAAACTCCTACTCGCTTCAGCATATGAACACTATTTCGTATTACATGCATAATAAACCGTTACCTTCGCATACCCAGTACTTAAAATATTGAACACCAACAGTATTCATTTAGTGCTTGTGTCATCTGACAGCAGCCAGAAACTACTAATGTCGCTGATATTAAATGCATATATTTACTACCAGGCATACCTTTGAACGTAAGCACATATATTTTTGTGGATGTGCGTGTGTGTGTGGCGCTTTATTTTCATTTACATCCAAAATTACCGGAAACGTTAATTTGTGCACGTGCGTCTGCTATAAAAATGAGCATACAAACATACCTACACATAATTATATAACTATGTAGGTATGTTTGCCTGTACATATGTATGTTTGCAGTGGCGCGTGCATGGCAATCTGCAAACAGTACTACTTAATGTACCATATTATATATTGTATATGTGCATATGTAGGTGTGTGCCTTCGCTTAACTACGAGCGTCGTACCCACTTCCTGTTGCCGGCGCTGCGGCAAAGTTAATAAACGCGCACAAATCCAAAACTACGCCAACGTGCCACTTGCTAACACTACTACGTAGCCGTTACAATTTAATACCTGAATGTCTGCATGTGCTCGCCATAGTTTATGGTTATATGAGCGTGTATGAAAATCGCACGGGGATGTTAGCGAACAGCTTAAAGAAAATTTATAGAAGAAAGATATACTTGCATATCCTTTGAAGTATTATTTTTTTGCGCCAGCAGTTATCCAAAGCGAATAGTGCTAATTATTTTGGCAAGCGACATGGTTACTTTGTTTGTGTGAGGCTAGAAAGATGCGCCTTTAGGAGTATATCTATATTGTACCTTATAAGAAATCACTGCTTAGATATTAACTATATTCGATTTTTAGCTTTTGAAAATGTCGGTTAGATACAGTTTTTCTACATATAAACAGAAATCAGGATTCGAACACTTTCCACTAAGAGGTTAGGATGATCTAAGACTTTCAGGAAATTATCGAACTCTTTATTTGACCGAAAGGAAGGACTTCTCCGAGCCGTTCTATACCAAGAGACGATGGAGGAATGAGAATCCCTGATCATGTGACTTCTTCAATCTATTACTGGAGAAAATAATACAAAACCAATAATCAAACCACCACTAGTCCAATTATTTCCTACAGGGTGCATGTGTGCCATTGTAATCTTGCGACTTTTGCATATCGCCAACTTTCTTTGCTGTACCCATTTGCATAGCTGTACGCGTGCATACAGGTACTAATTACATGCAAATATACGCACGTTCACAAGTACACACACACACCTGCCTACGCAGACATTTCAAAGTGCAACTTCTTGCATAAAAGGACGTAAATTGTGTGCATTCCCTTTGCAGTTGCAGAAACGGTTGGAGTTGTAATTGAATGGCGGAATAGACGAAGAAATAAGCGAAACAATAAATTGTAGTTTCACGCATGTTGCACGCGTATACTCAAACTCACACAAAGCTACGTATGCATAAAGAAAGGTACAGCGAAATGCTTTATGCAGCAAAATTCCGAATTCACTCAAATGAGTTCACGCAATTTTTGCATACGGTATCCTTATGCAGAACTAAGTGCTGGTTGTGTATGTGTGTGAGTTATGGAAGCAACAATCAAACGTGGCAGGCATATATACATGCAACATACCTCCATGCACCTTGCGATAGCAATCGCTTATTAATATGCAACACACATACTTACGCACTTATAAATACATGTAAATGTTTGACTATACCTCTTGCCGCATGTTGTTGCAAGCCAACCTAGTTACGCTTGTATATCAAGCTGAAACTTAGTGTGTGTTTATTTAAATGAATTTATAACTTCATATTGTTGCAATATACATATGTATGTACATACATACAAATTGCCGAAGAAGTTCTGGTACTGGTTTTTCACTTGCCAATGTACGTCTTGTATAGTATATGTGGATGTATCTATAAGTGCAACTTTATTTGCAACAATGCAGTAACCAATCAAGTTGGCAAGGAAGGAAGGAAGGACTTTTCACTTGCTTTGCACAACAATAAATGGGAAATGCGGAGCACTATTTTAAGTTAATTGCGAGTTATTTAAAACGTTAGGAATTTAAAAAGTTCACAAAATGGAAATATGTAAAATGTAGAAGAATAAAAAGCTGATATGTTGAGTGGTAACTATTTTAGAAAGGTGCGTTATGTTTAAAAAACAAGGTTGAGAGGATTAAATGTTACGTTGTTATGAATATTTGTATATTACAAGAGAACGGACCAAAGTAAACAAAACTAGTTGACTAATGTTAGATTTATAGTTGATGGAATACCTCACTACATGTTGATATATTTTTAATAATAAATATCTAGAAAGCATACAATTGAATACCGCTTCCAATGACGGCCAATCGAATATGTGTTGCGCATACGCCCTGTACACCAAAAATAATAATACGCTATTAATGAAAACCAGGCATAATTCTTTGATAAATCGAAGTTGAAAGTTCGAAAAATTTGAATTTTATTCATTTTATAGGTTGGATCAATCCTTTTTTTATTTTTTAACTATTTTCTTTTTATGATTTTGTTAAACCTTGTATGCTTGTGAAATCAAAATCAATTTGACTTGATATACATAGTATTTAACAAAGAAATGAAATCGGCATGTAAACATTCACTAGCTCCAATACATAAATACTTTACTCGAAATTTAATTATTTTCCAAAAGGTTACTCATACGCACTGACTTAACTTTTTCATATAAACCTATGGACACACCGTGAGAAAGCTTAATGCCCAAGCGGTAAAAACTAACCAAAGATATATCTTTAAGAGCACTTGGGTGCACTGATTTGCTATGTTTGACATTAAAATATTGAGCTCTGTCATTAACAAGCGTTAAATATGCAAAAACAATAGTGGAACAGTATTAATTATACAAAATTATCAGGGTTTGATTTGTTTTATTATCGCTTATTACAAACAGAAAAAGAAAAGAAGATGATGTACACCCGGCAAAAACTAACTAGTACTGACTAAGTGACTACAAAGCGCGTTTGACCAAATACTTCACTGCGTGCCAAATACGGTGTTATCATAAAACCTGTCGGAATCTTCAAAGAAGAAATAATCTAAATTTAAGCTTTATTTTTTTAAAGCTGAATTATTAGTTGAATTCAGTATAAAATCGTGTTATGGGACTATGAGATTGTAGCTACATTTTTAGCTGTCCATATTTTGATACCAATTTTTATGAAGAACTTATTCAGATATCAAACGATTTATACTGAAAAACACTTAAAGTACTGTAAAACATTATAAATTATTGCCGCTTGAAAATATTTTTTGATAAATTAAAAAAAATTAGAAATTAAAAAATATTGTTTAAAATGAGATTTGAGTTTGTATATTTATTAAAAATTTAATGCCTTCAATTAAATGCTCTTTATATAACATAACCAGCTAATTTGATTGCATTATGTCCAATTTCTATCATACTCAGCTCTCCGAACTTTGGCCTGTTACGCAATTTATTTCAATTTATTATTTTCAAGCACTTAAATTTTTTGTTATTGTGGAGGACAGTAGGCTAAAAAGAAAAATTGGTAGTAGCCAAAATAACCGCCTCGTAGATTAAGGCCAAATTAATTACTTTTTTTTATTTTATTTTAAACTTTGCTGGTCACTTAAGTGCAGAAAATTGAATTGTAAATATATTTATCCATTGAAATTATAAGGTAAACATCTTCAACTTCTTTTGCATATAATTATTTTATGCGCTATAAAATCTCTTCGCAATTTAAGTTCAAAACTTCCTTAATTTAATTGAAAGCAAAAAATTCTTAAGCATTTATTCTAATCACATTATATTCCGGCATTGCAAAGTTAATTGCCTTAACTGAAAAGTATACCATCTTTATCTTTAACAATCAACGTAAATAATAAGCTCTTTCATCTCTTAATGATGGCACAGTGCTACCAACCGCCCAGCCGCATGCCAGCGTAGGCCGCTTTGAGCACTTGAAAACATAATTACATAAAGAGGCACTCGCACTTACACACATACATACATACACAAAATCGCTGCTGAGATATAAAGGCATGAAGCGCATTCCGTGCGCCAGCAACTTTTCGCCGAACGGCAGCAATAACATTAACTTTAAGTTAACCTGAATTTTTAAATATCCACATCCTCCAACCATTAAGCCGCGAATAACAACAGCAACAGCATTTACTGCTTTTCCAACGAAAAGACATAACCAAATCTCGCTGCGGCAGTTCACCGTGCTCATTAGCAAACTGCCAGACAGCAAGCGCTTGTTGTTGTCATTGTGTTGCTGTTGTTCTTTCTGGTTGCGTAATGAAAAACGCCACACATTTAGGGCGCGCTTATTGCCGTTCGTTACAAATTTGCGCCGAATTGCCTACCCGCGAGAATGTCGGCGCGCTGGCAAGGTGAAACGATTGGGCGCCAGTTGTTTTTGTTGCTGCTAGTGCTATTATTGAGTAAAAGCAAGGCATGCTAGTGGTCGGGGCACCACGCTGCCGCTCAGCCCAGCCTTTGTGCGTCGTTCGGGCACAAATGAGACTCATTATTGTAAATCAATCGACCTGCGCAAATTTCGTAACTGCGGCTTTTATTGCTTCCGCAGCCACAATTTCAATTTCCCTTTTTCTCTGCGCCACACCGCGCGTCCTGCTGCGCAATCAGAACACACGTGTACGCACGCTGTCGCTTGCAAGCACACAATGCTCTACATACATAGCAAATTAACATGCACACACATCCACATACATACATATATACATACATTCATACATACATATGTACAAACTTATATAAACGCATATTACGGTTTTTATCTGCTGAGCGCGGCGCAAGCGGGCAACAGTAAGTGGCAATTGAGGTGTGCGTTACCCGTGCCGCAACCGCATTCGCCATTACAACGAATGCCAATAAAAGAAGTAGCACAAAACAACTACAACACCACGCTGCATGGAAGAATGGCAACAATTAAAAAGGCAAATAGCAACATGTACCACTCTCTTACCCTTTAGGAGCGCCGTTTTCTCGAAACGCCGTGAATGCTTTCTTACTGGCGCGTTCCGCCTCCTCTTTTTACTCTACTTCTTTATGCGCCCCTCACATGGCTTTCCGTAAAGCATTTCCTCTTTATTGTTCTGTTCGTGCCGGCTTTTAACGACATCAACGCCGCTGTCTGCTTTTGCCAATGAAAAATTCATGATTGTGGCTTTGGCATCAGAGGTGCTTCAACCTCGGCAACGCTTTGCCTCTGCATTGCCAATGCGTTCCGGCGCACCATCGACGTAAGCCGGGATCTGCTTTTACACTATCTGCTCAACCATAGTCACTGTTGTTGGTGCGCTGCGCCGCCACAGCCGCAGTAGTATAAGAATTAATGATAACAACGCTACTAATTAAAGCCAAATAGCGAATGCGAAGGTTGGATGGAGGAAAGTGCGACGAATTGAAGACGCGTCTGACTGACTTAAGCAGGAATGAATGAAAGGCATGTTGGTAATTAAAGTGCAGATAAAGAAAGGCGTTCACACAAGAGAGAAACTTTGCGTACTTGTATTATCTACAGCATCTTATGCAATATCAGATAACGTTAGATAACATGCTTTTTACTAACTTTCTAGTGATTCACTGAATATTTTATCACAAATAAATGCTGTGGCACATGCGTTGAGGATAGATCGATGTGCCATAGCTGTGAGCATTTTAGAAACAGATCAAGATATATAGAACTGAGTTAAATGAATTTGGAAATATAAAAGGTTTTCAAATTCAGATCTCATTTTAAATTCATTGAGTTAGCATAATACATACATAACCTAAGAAAACTGGATGTTGATTTTTAAGGGGTTATGCCAGTCGAGTGACCTAAGAAATCTTCGAAATAACCTAACAAAGGAGTATCCCTGCGATAAATTGCAATAAGAACTATTGCTGTCTTAAAGGCTCTTAAACTATTTAAGAAATGTTAACAAAGTACATATGTTCTTGCTTAACTATTTTCGTAAAACGGAGCACTGGTAAAATTTTCTTTATAAACAAGAAAAGAACGACCGCACTGGTCTTTTACAGGTACATTTCTATAGCCTCAAATGTTATATCGCCACATTTCCTGTATCTTCTAGCATAGGGCAGCATAAATGAGTTCCATATCTGGGTCCTTTTCATTGCTAGGAACTTTAGTTTGTTCCAAAATTTTCGTTATTTGTCGATTTCTTATAAAAATCTCTTACGAGCTTCAATACAGAGCTTGACGGTAAACTTCTGTGACATATTTTCGCAGTGTGGCAGTTATTCATCTATTTTGCATTTTTGATAAAGTTTCACATAGGCTCTAGGTTGCATATTTTTATATAGTTTGTCGTTATTGATGATATTGGCTCACCAGAACTTGAGGATACGTCGTAGGCATCTGTTAACAAAGCTCTGAATCTTTCAAACAGGGTTGTCGCTCACAAGCCAGATTTACATCCCTGACGCAGTACAAAGACCACTTTGAATCTACATATTCTGATTTTTGTAGGGAAGGCTACTTGCGTCGAGCTGTGAGTATAGGTTCAAAATTATAACTACAGTATCGGTATAAAAAATTAATATTTATTTGATTCCAACATATTTTACATACAAATACTGAAACGACTCGGTCGGTATGACACAGTGGCTTTAACGAAGGGTTAAACAAAAATTATAATATCTAAAAGCTATTCTCGAATAATATAATTTCGTGGTTTTCAGCTCATTTTTCGAACTAAAACATTATATTTATACCGTTATTTTTACTTTCTGCTACGAATCGGTACTGACTTATGGCAATATTTCTTCACCCAACAACTACTAGGCCACTCAAACGAGCACGCATATAGTTTCTTAACAAACGAGCAAAAGAATACATAATTACAAGTATATGTGTGCGAGTACTTATATACTTACATGGTATAAACCATTTTTATACACACTTAACTCCAGCTAAACCAAAGCCTTGCAGCTAGACTGACGGCTACTTCCGCCTGATTTGTGGCGCTCTTACGGCGCGGTCGCATTGCGTACTTTCTAATGAGTTAATTTAGTTCTACTGCAGTGCCGCTCCACTACAATTCACACACACACACACAAACGCCTGCATACGTAGACACATTGCGACGCGAACACCACGTGCAGGACTGTGGTAGGGCACAGCCATTAAACACATCTGTATATATGCCTACATAGTTATGTATACGCGCGTATTCGTTTACTTATACCGTGCATTGCATAGTTTGCGGCGCACTAGCCGCGATTTTACTTCCACTCTCGCCACAGCTGTCTAAATCACCCTCACTGGGCCACGACCCACCCGGCGGCAACGCGCATTTCCGCTACTTACAGCGGTACGTTATAAATTAATCATAAATTCTATTGCTGTGGCTTTTTTTCTAAGCGTTCCGTTTTATATTTCAACCCGACGCAATTTTATGCTTCCTTTGTGAGAGATGCAACAGCGTGTACTTTGTTGAATATGTGAAGGCGAATGCAAATGAAATGCTTTATGAATATATAGTGTTGGATATTCATGTGGTGTTGTTGTATTGTATGTATGCGTGAGTGTGTGTGTACTTATAAAGTCATAAAGAAACATGTTTGTACAAATATAATTGTGTAGTGTATACGTTTTCATAAAAAGCAACAACAAAAACATTAGACTAGAAAAGTACGTAAGGCTAGTTTTATTGGTCACTGTGAACCGGTACCGTGCGTTATGAAGCAACATTCTGTTGGAAAAAGTATGAATTTATAATTTAGAAAATACCTGAAAATAGTTGAAGTGTGGTGTTAAGCACTTAGTTAATTTATAAGACCACGTTTTCCAGCGGAGTCTAGCTTTAGTCTAACAGCAATAAAAATGTATTTATGTAGCTTTCGACTTCAAAAAAGCATTCATTGAAACAGATTTCTACCATTAAATCGTAGTTTATAAAATTCTGTAGCTATTCGTAGTAGTTTAGAACTTGCAACACACCGTCGAAATGTATAATATCGACACATGGAAATATTCTACGAATGTATGAAAATCAATGAGTCTTCTGAACGCGTAATGAACGGTAGAAAAACATCTAAGATATGAAAAGTTATCATCTATCATCCCTCGTAAAATCGGTGGAAATAACTGGCACGACCGTATCTAATCTAGTACCCACAACAATTGTACTCAAAACTCTTTTGGACACATCCACCTGATCAATATCGCTTTATAACCGTAAATATATATATATATATAATCGAAAAAAGAAGGGAAGTAAAGAAAAGAAAATATAATAAGCAGCACAATCTTAGAACTCAAATTACATTTTGATATGGAAGTCAAACAGAGTTCAAGCTCCAAAAATTTAGCGTTCAATTGATCGTACAACGATTTCAAGGCAGATATGGCCCATACTATATATATGTTGAAGCCTATGGAGAGCTTCATGATTTTATTGAAAATATGAATTCTGCTATTATTAGACGTATGATATTTCCTCTTCAAAATGGCATCATCCATAGATTCCTTTTTAACAATTAGTGTTTGTAAGCTCGTTCAAATGCTATAAGAATCGATGCTTTTATACGCTTCTCAACTTTCCACAATTTATTCGATAGAAAACTGTAAGAGATGCATACTTTTAGTAAACAGTACTTTGAAAATTTATAGATATTCATATTTTCTGAATGTAAAAATAGCGGTAAAGCCAATGTTTCCTAATTCCAATTTCAAATTAATTCACTCACTATTAGGCTTCTAGTAAATAAAATCTTGCCACAAAACACTGTGAAAGTAATGTTTGTTTGCATGCATGACCTTTGCGCACTCTGAGGTATGTGAATATGTGTATGCCTCTACCTAGAATGTGTGTGTAAATATGCAAATGTGCCAGTCAGCAGCACTGCCGTCCAGCCTGTATGTATGTATGTGCGAGTAAACCAAAGTGTGTCAGCGAAATTTTACAAGTGTTTATTTTGCAGATTTTATTTATACGCACAGTGGTGCAACAACAAAAACAACACAAAGTATATAATGCTACCACATTGTAACTACAGTCGACAAAAATTGTACACACGAATGAATGCCTATTTATATGCAAAACCATATATACAAACACCTGCGTTTAATATCTTAACATACACATTAGGGTGGGCAAAAAAAAAATAATTTTTTTTATTTAACTTTTTAGTTTTTATATAGACACAACGTAAATATCGTGCGAAGCAGCGAAAAACTAATTTCTGTCAAGTTATTTTCTGTTGTGGAAAAATAAAAAATTACATTTACTAAAATTAGCTTTTACGATTTTTAGGTTGAACTTTGACTGATAGTAATATTTGACCGTCTCGCGTCAGCAAACAATCACATTCGTTTCAGTTTCACTGTAAAATAATTTCTTTAAATAAATGAAATAAAAAATAAATAAATAAATAAAATAAGAAAGTATTCCGTTATTTTTTTTTTTTTTTTTTATAGAAAATCAAAAACTACAACTGTAAATATTAATTCAAAAACTCAAAACTTACAGGTATTTGTTTCATCATTCAGAAAAAAACAAAATATGTGTGTTGGCCCACCCTAGTACAGATATACCCCCACACATGTTTGTATGTCTGGCTGCATGTACGCGTATTTACTCACTCGTGTTGTGCTGTTAAACTTAGCCATCCGTGCTTATTCATTAAAGTCTTCAGCTTTGCCGGCAATGCATAACTCTCGCCGCTATCACTGCGCACACAAACACACACACACACTCATGCATGCATAGAGATATGAATATGCTGTTGTATAAGTTATAATGGCAATACAGCACCATACACTAGCGTGTGTGTGTGTCTTCTCTCAGTAAGCTCTTCTTTAGCCTAGTCTAGTGCAAGTTTTAATTTCATCCTTTCGTTCTTCCTGCTCACATCCTGTCTGCTCTACAGCTGCAGCAAAGCTGAGTACTCCACTTTGTAACTAACATGCTGCCAAGCAACCATAACATGCAGTCATCATGTTGAGTTGCGTTGAGTTGTTCCTACCTCTGCAAAGCTTATTGCGCACTCCTCAACCCCCACGCCTGTTGTACTTGCGCTTATTTATGTTTTAACATACGAGTATTTATATGCATGAGTGTGTTTACAAAAGGTAGCTCTTCTTACTAACTTTGTTAGTTACTTATGCAGATTTTCAACGTGTAAAATTATACCACTGTGTCTATGTGTGTTGTGTGTACTTTGTAGTTTGTTAGTTGCGGTAGTTTCCGCCACCGCCGTCGTCACTTGCACACACTCGCTCTCACATATGCAGGCTGTCTTGAGAAATTGAATGTGTGCTTAATTACTTAAATCGTTTAAACTATGCAAAAGCGGGCGAAATAAATACTAGTTGCCGAGGAGAAAAATTTAAGCAACCAGCTAGGTAATCGCTGAAGTATACTCGTAACGGCAAATGAATCCTTTCTGAGCCTAATCCTGCAGCTACTTTATATTTTGCATAAAATTTAATTGCTAAGCAAGCGTTGAAAGCAATAAATGGGTATATTATGTGCTTATATAACTCTATGTATGCATGTTTGAAGCACTTTCTTATGTCTAAATACTAAACCTGCTAACTTAGTTGAGCTATTTGTTTAATATATAGTTTTATCGTTGTAGAAAGGTACTGGATTTTTTATTTATCTTAAGTAAGTCAAGTATTTTACTTCAAATACTAGTTTATTATAGAGCTGCATACACAAAGCTATAAAGGCAAGCATAGATTTTTATGTATTTATAAGTGTATATATGTATATATACAAATTTCTATACACTGATGTGTATACAAAAGCAGCGGTGTGGGTTTTCTGTGGAATACACCTTTGTATATTCCAAATAAATCACTTAATTAGCATATGTTGTTCCTGGCTTTGGAAGTGCTGCTTCTTTTTAGAGTTGTAACCCTTTGGTACAGTACGTGTTATTTTTAATTGCATGCCACATACTGTACGAGTATATTATTAAGGTGTCCAATATTTCCCAAGTTATTTTTTTTCCACGCCCCCATCTAGTTTCAGTCCTTTGCACTAAAATGGTCATATACGCCCTTTAGTACTTTGTTTTCATTTTATATCGTCATCAAATCATTTAACCTTTCCCATATTTTTTCATATTCCATGTTTTAATTTTTTGCAATATATGTTTTATTAAGAACAATAAATCTAGTACTGTGAAAATGTGGTATTCTAAAACTAAGTTTTCGTACAAAAGAGATATAAATGATTTTTTTTATAAATCTTATAATCGTTTCCGAATCATATGCGCTGTTAAAGTTAACAGAATATGTACTCTATTCACATATTTGAGTACACCATGTCGCATAAGTAACGCCTAATGCATACAGCACTTGTTTGGTTGCTCAGTTAAGTTTATGCATGACTTTAACTGCGCATGAATTTTAACGTTTTACGAACTAAATCAGGGAGAAATTTTTTTGTAGAAAAGAAAATTTTGTATTACAATATCACTTATTCATAGACGTAGACTCGCTTGATGCAAAATATCAAAAAAGGCCATATCTATAGGAAACGAAATACGATTTAGTCGCGGTTTAAATATAAATTACATGACAGCGGCATTTGCAAGAAAAATTATAAACTTAGAAAAAAATGAATACCCTAATATAGACATGCATTTGCATATTTTTATGGCAAGTAATGAACTCAAATAAATATCTATTTCTGTATGCACTTTAAGGACTCTCTGTTAGCAGCATTTTAAATGCTTTTAGATTGTATCTAATAGTTCACAGGCTACAAATTGTAAATTGTGCAAATTCTGAAGAATTTGAGCTCCACTGCTTGTACAGAGAAATTAATTTAATTTTTACTTTGAATTCAATAAAATAATTTGCATCACGTTCGCAAACGATCAAGTATGTACGAGAAATAATAGTGAGTATATTTCGAGGAAATTTTGGAGTATCACAACAAGCTTTTTCGTCAGAATAAGATAAATGAAACATAAATAAATTTTGAGTTATAATGAAATCTCCTATCCGATTTTAAAGAGGAATTATCTTTATTTTCTTAATTTGTTAAATAAGTACTCATACTTAAAAAAGGTGATTTAATAAAACCTTTCAAAATAAAGCTGATTTAAGTTTGAGAAGAATATCAAACAGTATATTATGGCAAGAACTTTACAATAGTTGCCTCGGATAGAGCCTGGAAAGAGCAAATATGACCTGGAGTACAAGACTGGACAAATGTCTCATGCAAAATTATTTCGAAACCACAATCAATTTTTTTACTGCTTTATCAAAGCTATTATAAGTTTATGACAAAGGAAACTTTGGTTTAATTTGGAAACACTAATTTGGTTTGGAAAAATCAAGGGGCACACCAATTTTTTAAATTTCCACATTCGTGGTAGCAAGTTATACCTGTTGGTTACTGTACTGATATTGGAACAAACGTATGAACAACTGTTATAAACTCTTTGACAAGTGTTACTCTCAAGTGAATCGAACAAAGTTAAACAGATGATCGAACAACCGGGCATCAATTGCGCTTACACGTCTTCTGGATACATTTTTTTCGAGTGAAAAAAAAAATATTGTAATATTTTATTTTTGCTTTCAACGAATTGCTCATAATTTTAGTCTTAAGTTTTAATAACACAAGAAAAAAAGTGTATATAAATTTGACATCTCAACCATTCAAAATGATAAAACTAATCTTAAATATGCAGAACGAACCTGGTAGCATTGTAGGTAGCGACTACACAACTTTGTGAGGTACTCGCATACTCTATTGTACGAATTCAACGCTAAACTTTGTTGTTGCTTTAGCATGTATTTTTTTTTTATAAGGGCGAGCAGAGAAATGGCGCATCGAAAACAGCTCATATTAACAATATAACAGACATATTTTTTAAGCTTCAAACTTCAAGCTCCCTTTTGGGAAAGTTGGGTTGGAAGATAAAAAAAAAAATATTTTTCGAAACAAATTTTTTTAATAAAAATTATCAAACGTACAATATGAAAGCAAACATCATAAACCTTAAGTACGGTAGTTCCCATAATTTGACACACATTTACAGATTTATCTCAGGCAATAAAAAGGCAAAATGCTCTATTTAACTTTTTATGGGTCGAAGTGAAAAATCACAACAGTAGACTAAAATTCCGAGCTATATATTGTGTAATTTATTGCGTGCGCACATCAAGACTATTAACGGGTGATTTTTTTGAGGTTAGGATTTTCATGCAGTAGTATTTGACAGATCACGTGGGATGTCAGACATGGTGTCAAAGAGAAAGATGCTCAGTATGCTTTGACATTTCATCATGAATAGACTTACTAACGAGCAACGCTTGCAAATCATTGAATTTTATTACCAAAATCAGTGTTCGGTTCGAAATGTGTTTCGCGTCCGTGTCCGATGAGCGATGAGGCTCATTTCTGGTTGAATGGCTACGTAAATAAGCAAAATTGCCGCATTTGGGGTGAAGAGCAACCAGAAGCCGTTCAAGAACTGCCCATGCATCCCGAAAAATGCACTGTTTGGTGTGGTTTGTACGCTGGTGGAATCATTGGACCGTATTTTTTCAAAGATGCTGTTGGACGCAACGTTACGGTGAATGGCGATCGCTATCGTTCGATGCTAACAAACTTTTTGTTGCCAAAAATGGAAGAACTGAACTTGGTTGACATGTGGTTTCAACAAGATGGCGCTACATGCCACACAGCTCGCGATTCTATGGCCATTTTGAGGGAAAACTTCGGACAACAATTCATCTCAAGAAATGGACCCGTAAGTTGGCCACCAAGATCATGCGATTTAACGCCTTTAGACTATTTTTTGTGGGGCTACGTCAAGTCTAAAGTCTACAAGAAATAAGCCAGCAACTATTCCAGCTTTGGAAGACAACATTTCCGAAGAAATTCGGGCTATTCCAGCCGAAATGCTCGAAAAAGTTGCCCAAAATTGGACTTTCCGAATGGACCACCTAAGACGCAGCCGCGGTCAACATTTAAATGAAATTATCTTCAAAAAAGTAAATGTCATGAACCAATCTAACGTTTCAAATAAAGAACCGATGAGATTTTGCAAATTTTATGCGTTTTTTTTTTAAAAAAGTTATCAAGCTCTTAAAAAATCACCCTATAGTTACATGCACAGGGACAGATATATATATTATATATATAGAGTACGTGCACTATATTTGGTACAGCGATATCAAAGAGCACATCCAGTAATTTGGCCTCACAGCTTTGGTGGTGTGTGAATATGAGAGCAATTGAGCGCCACACTTCACGGAAGCTGCCAAAACTACCTACAGCCATACGCACAGATATATACATGACTATGAATATGTGTATAGGTGTACGTGCATACAAACGCAGCCAAGCGAACGATTGACCAACTAAAATGGCCAAAAATTGTAACCCACAAATTTATCGTTTGCCCACAAGTTAAAGCATGCAAACGCCAGAGTCACAATACATACAAACATACAGACATGTGAATGGCCACAGGCGCATGCATGTGCCTGCGTGTGTTTGTTGTCACAATTTGTGCGTTAGTTTAGTGAGCGATATTATTACAGTGTCGATGCTACTGAGTCGTCGCTAATCCCCTCGACTTCCTCGGCGGTCCTAAAGGCAGGCTTTCGACTGCCTTGGGTGCCGCATTTCGGTAGTGGCGTTGGTAGGGTTACATCATCATATCATCTATCAGTCGAAGCTATGCGGTCAACGCAACTTTCGTAATTTTTCACATTCGATGACTGGGAAATGAAGAATATCCGCTGTGGTGACTGGCACACATTTGAGCCGAAACGAATCGATGAATATGCAAAAGTTTGTGTGTTGCACGTATACAAGCGATACGCATCAGTTAGCCGGTAAATGCCACACACTTCCTTTTTGTGTACATAACTAACGACATTCGCACCAAAAATGTGCCAGACACACGCACACACATATGCATACATATATCTAGCTGTTGTTGTAAGTTCTGAAGCAAAGCATTCCGCAGCAGCTTAGTTGCCATGGCTGGTGCTTATGATTGCGTGTGCGTTTGTGTGTGCGGGCATAGTACGAGTGTTATGGCTGCTTTTGTTTGTGCAGCATTTACCGTTAGTACCATAAGCCAGCATTTTCGAGAGCTATGGATTTCACTGAGCCACACAGGCGCACAAATACAACGCCGTACAATAACAGCAACAACAATAGCAAAAGCAATTGCGGCAATAAAAGGCGTTACATATCAGCAATCGACATCTGCATTGACCACGTCCACATACTCCACTCTCCACTCCACTCTACTCGACTCTACCTTGCAGCAGTTGTTGGCCATAAAGTCGCAAGCAACTGTGTGAGCCTGCGGTAGTGTGCCTGTGTGTGTGGTGAGTAGGTAGCATGTACCAACTGCTGTGCTGGATTTACGACCATTTCTGCCGCATGAAATACAATCCGAAGACCGCACTTCTGCATTTATTCGCCGTGCCCCATGTGCCACAGGCCGTTCGCTCTGCTGCCAGAGGATGTCGCTACGCATTTGGTATGGCATGGTCAATTTTCCTTTTGCTTTTCGCAGTCGTCAGCAAAAAATCAAAAACGCGTGGGTACATTGGTAGAAAGGTAGTCGATACACACGCAAGCACATATACATGAACATACATATAGTATATATTCATATACAGAACGACATTCTCGTTGCATGAATATCAACAATTTATTTGTATTCACATCAAATAGCAAATATGAATTTGTCTGCCACAGCATGGGCGTACATATTTTTTTCCGAACGCACACACACACACACTTACATATACTTTCGCACAAACACATACAACTTTACACTGTCTTGAATTGTTAATAATCCACTGAGATATTCACATACCGAAAGTACCTTGAGGATGCAGCACGAGCGCAACTTTTCTGTTGCTATTGTTGTATTTCTACCATTTTTGGTGCCTGTCAGATATCTGCCATTGTAGCGAACCTTTCAATTGCGCCGCGCTTATGCCGTTAAGGAATTCGTTAAGGACCTTCGATTGGGTTCAATGCGACTCAATTCATTTCGGTGCAAATGTGTGTGTGGAAGAAGGCCAGAAAGGAGTGTCAAGGATATTTAAATAGACATGTATGGGCGTCTGACTTATGACTTTGATCACTTTGTCGTTGTTAAGGAATTTTTGTTATTTGAATTGGCCTTTTATTTGGGCCAATTGTGCGCAGAAATACATCCCGTTTGTTTGTATGTGCGTGCGTAGATATGTTTGCAAGTGTGCAGAATGATGACTTCAGTTAAATTTGGTTGATTTGGGTTTGAGTGGCCTTCCGTTGCTGGCCCATCAGTGATTTGTGATTGTTTTTCGAAGTAAGGACATTCAAGCGACGTAAAACTGTATCTGTGTGTGTGTTCGATTTTCTTCTTTGACTTTTGGGGTTTGTCTGCTGGGTGTATTTATCCGTTCAATTTATGTGGTCAATTACAAATTGTTGACTTTTTCGCCGGCAAACATGTTTTTTTTATACATATATGGGTATATTAGGGTGGGCCAAAAAAACGAATATATTTTATTTATCTGCTAATAAGAAAAAAAAGAATTAAACTGTCTAAGAAACCCTTTTTGATAATACCAAGCGAATAAAAAATTTCGATTTTTTTTACCCACCCTAATATATACATAGATGTGTATGCAAATGTTGATTGTTAGCACCATAAGTATAAATGCTAATAAAAATTCAACATTCTCACATACAAACATACATTTCTTTTTATGATATTTCTTAAACTAATAAAATCAGTGCTATTGATTGCAAATTGATAGAGTTTTGTTTGATAAATTGCTTTGAATTTCATTGCCGACAATTAGAAAATTTATTGATTGGTTTTTTTTTTTAGATGGCAGATACATATTTCCATGCAATTGTCAACTAGTATTCTGTTATTCAATAAAAAAAACTTCTGGAGAAAGCTTGTTTACAAAAATTTTATTTTTATGGGAAATTAATTTTAGTTGCGGTTGGTGATATCTACTTTTTAGCTTAGGAAATCATTATAGTTTCGCTTAAACAAATTTCAATTTGGGCAATACTGTTTGATATTAAGCGAATATTTTTTTGAGAAATTTGAAAGTTTATTTCTTTTGCATATATTTTTAGTAAAAGTATATACACTTAATCTTAAAAATTTCAAGGCCTCATATCAAACTTTTTTCGGTTCTGTTTATTTCAAATTACTTCAAAAAAATTTAGGACATTCAAATGTATTTCAGATATGAAAAGTTATCTCTCCTGAACCTCTCAGCAGTTGGAAGTTCTTTTAAAATTTTTAAAAGTCTCATTTTATGCAAAATTCTTTGTTGAAGTTAATATTAAGGGGCACATATAGTATTACAGCCTAAGAAAGACAATATTTGGGTGGCAATTGATTCAAATTTTGAGGAGCATATTTATACGTATTTCAGGAATATACAGAGTTGATTTTCAGGAAAAAGTATCGCAAAATTTTGTGATTTTCTTTCAAAAATTAGTTTATTTGTTTCATGAATATCTATTTTTGTCCCCTTCTAGACAGTAATTCCCATGAGATATTATGACACTTGTACCAACGCGTTTTTCTCAAAATCTTCGGAGCACTTCAAAAAATCATTTATTTTTTTTGTTTTTCTTCAGTTCCTCCTTCGATGCCGTCTTTATCTCGTCAAGATGAAGCGTAACGTCGTCCATTTCACGGGCCTCTTCAGTTTAGGTAACAAGAAAAAGTTCTACAGGGGTGCCAGATCTGAGGAATGTCTGTGGCTGCGGCATCATTAGTGTGTTGATTTTTTGGCAACAAAAAGTAGCGCACAAGCAACGATGTGTGTAAGCAGGGGCGTTTTGTTCTTCCACAAATCCGGGCGTTTCTGGACGGATTGCTATCGCGCAAGTTGCGCGCAACTTGCATGTAATATTTCTTATTGACCGTTCTTCGCTTGTGGCAAGAACTCATGATGCACTCATGCCCCTGCAATCGAAGAAAACTGTCAGTTACGATTCGCGATACTTTTTGAACACACCTCGCTACAAAACAAATTTTTGAAGGAAAAAATATTGTTAGAGCTACGCGAGATCTCCAACTGTGACAAAAATCCCACTGCTGCCACTATTCCGGCTTTCTAAAACAAATTTTCGATATGATTTTTGATCAAATCACGTATTTGTTTGGAGAACAATACACAAAACATGTAGAAGAAGTTTGATAGTGAACAATTCATTTGTTACTTTAAAAAGTTATAACTCTAAAAGACATTTTTTTAAATACTTTTTTTGAAGTTTAGGATGTTTTTATAGCATCGGTATACTGCGAAAAAAACTAAGATTTTTCAAAGTTTCAGACTAAGTTGCTGACGCCTTAACAAACTACGAAATCAGCTCTTATGAATCAAAAATATTGGTTCCATGTCGTTTTTGAAATCAAAATAATTTTCGTTTCTATTGTTTTGAAGAATGTACAAATAATTCATAATAGTATATTTTTGTTCTCACGCGAATAGAAATAAATAATAAATAATTTATAATGAACGGAATACTATATATTTTAAAATTGTCCCTTTGACATCATATACTCTCTGTCACTCTCTCAAATGCTGAAACTAACTCAAAATTCTTAAAGCGTTTGAACTAAGTTATGTCTCTGTTTATCCTGAACCACTTGTAATTAATAGAGTTATCATTTTATGTAGATAAAAAAGTGTCAGTGATGTCAGGGACCTAAGACATGCTCGGTATATATTTTTGCACAGAGTAGTCCTTCCAAATGCTTTGTAGATCACTTTTGTTGAATGGAGAACCAACATTATAAATTATCAAATTGAGAAAAGTGAACAAATACCATCCCGGATATTAAAATATTCATCGACGGGCATTTTTCTAGAATTTAGTATAGTTGCAAGAGTATTTTATAAGTATTCTTCGAAAGAAATAATTTCGCTTAAAAGTATAATTAGCCCCACTCTATCTATAGCTGCTGTAATGAAGTACGACAGCATTTGAGTATAGCTTTTTGCTAATACAAGAACTGAAATCTTAACATTATATCCAAACACACAGAGCTGGTCAAAAAACTGGAGCCCTGATGTGTGACTGCTTGCAAAATGAATGATGAATCTCATTTGCTATGCTTAGTTACAAGAAGAAAAAACTGTTTACTTTTCACTGAACCCATATTATAAATCTCATATCGTTAACTGTAGCCTAAATCTCACCAAACTACAAACAAATATCTAATTTAAGTAACTTTTCATACGTATTCTCGGTTTAAGAATTCAAAGAAATTAAAAAGCCGAGTATAATTGAATTAGATTCAATTAGAATTTGATTAAATTACTTTCAGCTGCTTTGTTTGGATGGAAGCATAAATATGCAAAGGATATTTCTTTTCGCTTGCAACAAAATGTCCTTGCACTCACCCACACTTCATCTCTCTCTCTCTTTCAAACTCTTAAACACTCCACAGCTCCTCTTTGTTCCGCGCTTTCTCGGAACACGGCATTAGCCGAGGCAGCTAGCGCAGACAAATCAGCAAAATTATTTCTAATGAGCATTTAATTGCATTCATTTACATTTTGTTTGCCGCATACACACCTACTGCTGGCGCGGAATCTTATCAACAACATTTACTGCTCTGACGCACGAAGGAGAAGAAAACTGAAGGAATTAAAGGAATATGCGAGCGAGCTGGGAATGAAGCGCCCACTCGTGCTGAGTCGAAGAAGTCACATAATTAAACACATCGACAAGACGGGCTAGGCAATCACTTTAACACAGAGCAACGCATACTACTGCAAGGAGTCTACAACAACAATGAAACGGCTAGCGGGAAAGGATTGGCTAAAGCTGAAGACCAAAAAAAAATTTAGTTGGATAAGAGCGAGAAGTAAAACAGCATGCGGTAAAAAAACAAGCCAAGCTACGTCACGGGCGATCTAAAAATACATCAAAAAAAGTTACAAAAAGTGCAGCATGACAATAAGACTTTACGACAGAAAACCATCAGTGCAGCGATAGCGGTGAGCACAAAAACCGCTATAAAAATGAAAGCGGCTGCCGTGGCGTCAATTGACGCGGTTGTGGTGTGCTGGAAATAGCAACAACGACAAAAACAACAAATGCAAAAAGCAAGCGCAAAAACGTCAGTGCCAACAACAAAGCCAACAAAGAAGGCGATATAAAATTAAGTTACTCCACGCAATGCAGTCGGTTTGTGGCACACGTATTTCGATTCACTTTCGCACACAATGCCGCATTAAAATTGCAAATGCATTTGCATTTGAATTTGAAATTGGCGCGCCAAAGCCGAGCACACACCAACACCCGAGCACACGTACAGCTGCATACAAACATACATTTAGAAGCATACACATAGGCGAGTTGGTGCCCTAATAGACTTGCATTGTAGTTGCCGTTATATATGTATGTATAGTATATATAGATACATATATGGACGTCTGTATATAGTGTTTATATGTATATATATATATATGTTTATGTGTGTGAATGTGTACATTTAGTAGCCTATCTAAGCCATCTAAATACCTTGTCGCGCCACCGAAGCGTTATGTGGCACAAATGCGTTTATGTGTCGCCGACATACACTCTTCACTTCTATGTGACATACATACGAACATACATGAGTGTGGCCTTTTGCATATTAACTATTAGTACAACAACTATAAGCACCATAGTGCGATTGTCGTTGATGATTGTAGCAGGAGCTAGGCGCTGTCGCTGCCACTTGCATGCACGCTCGCGCGTTTTAATGAAATCTTCACACATAAGACAGCAAATAGGATGTGCTGTCGCAGCACATGAAGATAAAGATAGCGGTGATAGTGGTGTGGCATTTTAGAGAATCGTATAGCAAGCTTCTTCCGAACAGAAAAAAACTATTGCAATAAAACTTTAAATATTTTTTTCCAATATTGGCTCAAATATTTGCACAGCGTATTATAGTAAATTATATTTAATAATTGGAATACTCTTTTTGATTAAGTTTTTCTTCTAGTCTTTTTTATTTTAGTCTAGAAATTTGAAAAAGTTGAAATTTTTTTCATATTTCGATAGTTTTGATATTCAAAAATATCTCCCTAAAAGGATTTTTCAAAACTCAAATTATTTTCATAGTTATAGCCATTTTAGTGACGTGGCAACTAGACCGGTTGAGCGAATATCGTATAACGTAAAACTTTAATCGCGTTTTTCTCGAAATTACTATTTTCACCATTTCTGACATGATTTCTCAAGTTCTAATACACCGATTAACTTGAAATTTGGTGTGGACCTTTTTTATATATTTCTCTATGGTTGGAACAAGGATTATTAAAAATTTTGATCTTTGCCAAAAAACGGGCAAAAAATTCAAACAGTCGCCATTTACTGAAATTTTTTTTTTTATTTATCCTTGTTCAGACGATAGCGGCATTTCTACTGATTACATTTTTTTTTTTTTTCAGGTCACCCTAAGTGTTGGAATCGTGTCAGGAAGGGCGCATCCTTATTTTGAACCCCCGCCAAGCCACCACGCCGCAATTAATCAAATTATCACAAAATTTTTTTTAAATTTTTTTTTTTGTATTCTTAAAATATCAATAAATATCTGAATAAAAATTGGATAGCAAAAATGTTCTTAGTCTTTTTATTGGACTTTAAAAAATGTTAAATAGCATTTCTAGTCTAGAATACCCCCTTAAGCATGTCCAAAGAGACTTGTTAACGATATTCTTTTTGAAAATAATTCAACCCTAACGGTACGAAGCGAGCAAGAACGCGTTTCATACTCAATAAACCAACAAAATCATTCTAAGGGACTCGTGAGCGAAAGTCATCCAGAGCGTGGCATGTTTTCAATGATCTCTCGTCTCACTTTGAAGGTATTTTACAACTCGTAGGCTTGTGTTTTTGATAAAACTGAATCAACATAAGTATTTTCTAACACTCGCAAGATTCCACACATGTTTTTGTTTAAAAATACAAAATTTGAGGCAAATTCTTTGTTTTATATTTTATCCATTGTAAAAATCGCAACAAAACTCTTAGATTAAACAACTTAGGCAGCTGGTGTAAACTGATGGACAGATCTCGCTCTCATTTGGCATAGTAATTAAGCCACCAACTTAGCAAAATACATTTTGTATTATTTATTATGAGAGCTATAACAGCTCTAAATACACTACAAAGTATGCGCCAAATCGGCATTCAACCGCAAAATAACATGAGACTAATGCCATTTGGAAAATACTGTATGGCATAGACTATTGCCTTTTGTTAGAAAATGTCTTAAGAAAAAATTAATTATACCACTTTGAACATGAGACCCGGCTTGCAGAAACAAAAATTCCTTTTCATCAGGACAATGCACCGTGTCACAAGAGCATTTTGACAATGGCTAAAATTCATGAATTCAAGTTCGAATTGTATGGAGCATCCACCGCATTCATCAGATTTGGCCCCCAGCGACTCTCATTTGCTTCCAGAACACAAAAAATTTATGCGTTGCAAGCGTCTTTCATCAAATAAAGAGATCTTAATGGCTGTTGAAGCGTATTTTGCAGACCTTCCAGATTCTCACTTCAGGGATGAGATCCACAGATTGGCGGATCGTTGGAGCAAGTGTATTAATGTTCAGGAAGATTATACTGAATAAGTGTATTTTAAATAATAAAATTGCATTTCCTTATGAAACGACAAAACTTATTGAACAACCTGGTACCCTTCTTTTCACCCTCCGATCATTTGTTATACATCTATCCTGATTTTTTCTAACACTTTCTCAGCAACTAAGTTTATCTAACCACAAATGTTTGTGGCGATCAACTAAGCCTTACAATATATTATATATGTATTAATTTTTTCACCACACCAGCAATACACCGGCAACATCATTGAAATCACAAAAATGATAGTGTGGGATAATGAAAGGAAAAAGGTAATATACCGCTATAAAAAGCCACCCAGCTGTTGCTGCGCTTGGAATTAAAGAGTTACGCTGGCGAGATTTGATGGCAGCATGAAGCTGTTGACGCCATTATATGCATACTTACAGTTTACACACGCGGGCACAATGCAGATATAAATGCTTTGAAGTCTGTATAAGTATATATATATACGTATGTATATGTGTGTGAGTTTAGACAAACACTTCAGATACTGGCGCGTTAATGGCAGGTTAGCAACCCAATAGTTTGACTTTTGAGACGATGGAAGACGACGCACGAAAGTCGTCGGTGTTGTGAGTCATTGACGTGCGACAGTGCTAATGTGGTTAACCAACACACGCACCCATTTCTTTCTACATGTGTGTATATATTCATGTATGTGTGTGTGTGTGTCAGTTTCAATTTTTAGTGTATCATGAAATGGTCTCAGCCTGCCACGTAGTTTGTGGTGGCGGTGTTTTGCTGTGGTTTGGTTGATCACCTGCTCTTAGTGATGCTTGTGGTGCGCTGGCGGGTAGCTGACTGCTGCTGTTGCGATTTTATTGTTGTTGTGGTTGTTGAGTTCACTCAGCTTACCATGCGAATGCTCACTTAACGCCTACGCTAGAGCTCAGCAGCAGAGCAGATCAAATGAAAATTTTATTGTTTGTCACTGGAAGGAAGGTAGCTCCGAACGCACACAACAACAAACCATCATTACCAGATGTGAAAGCTAAGTCATAAGCGGGTTTGGTGTGTGTGCTCCAGCTTTGGCGTTCAATAAGCTGTAAGCTGTGACTCCTCAAAGCCGTCTGCTTAATTTTGGTCCAATATATGTAGCGGTTAATGCAGCCACTGTTGTTTGTTGTTGTTGTGTTACTGCTGCCATTGTCAATGTTGTCCATTCTATCCTAAGACATGTTGGTACCCAGCCCCTCTTGAACCCACCTTCATAATTTTGTTGACTGTAAGTGTGTTTCTCTTACTATTGTTGTTGCTACATTATTGAAGTCCTTCTGCTGATTTGCACCTCTACCTTTAGCGCTACATCGCCTTCATTACAGCCGTATCCTTTAACCCTTTTATGTCCGTGCTTATCATGCCAGGGCCGTTTGTGCTCTTAACGCCTCATCCCATCCCTTCCGCTTCCGCACTTCAATAGCGGCACTCAGCCACTCAGTCAACCAGCCAGCCAAGCAGTCAGACCTATTTTCATAGTGTTGCTATTTCTACCTTCTGTTGTTATTTTCTCGCACTGTTTGCTTTGCTTTTGTGCGCCGAGCTTAACAGCGCAAACAACAACAACGACGACAACAACAAATACATATATATATGTATATGTGTGTGTGCGTACCTTGCCTTCAACTCGAAGCAGTGAGAACGTGCAAAACAATGACTCATTAAGGCTCATCTAAATTCTAATGAGATTCAGTAACCATTAAAAAGGGTTTCGTTTTAGTTTTGCTGATTTGGCCTTTTTGCCTTTGCTTGCCTCGGCAACTATTCTAAGCTACTCATGTTATTGTTGTTAGTGCCGTTGTTGTTGTTATTTTGTTGCTATTTGTTGCTTATGTGTGTGTCTTTATTTGTCCGTGTCTCCAGCATGCTCACGTACAAACCAAATACATACATAATAATTTATAAAAATACATACACATTCATATAAACATACATATTACACACACATAGCGGTAGTTACAAGGTAGTTTCGTATTTACTTTCCGTTTTTTTGTGCCTCTTCACCATTGCACTGCCTGTGTTGGCCTGTTCTAACCTTCAACCGGCTTATGGCGGACCTTTAGTAAATTCTATGAAAATGATTTTTGAAAGGCTCTTAACTTTTATGCGAATTTAATATCTAAGAAATACTTGCCTAGGTGCTTGCCAACATAATGGAAATATTAAATATTTAATATGTGACATAACGCGAATATAAAGGGTTTAAGTAAATTCGGACACTCATAAATGCGTTTGTTTTCCAATGAATGATAAGAGCATAACACACGCCCGATAATAATAAAATAGGCTCTCATTACTATTAGTACAGGGTGCTATAGAGATTTAGTTGTGGTTTCGGCAAGTAGAATTTTCGAGACAATATGATTGGATAATCGCAGTGCTGCAGTGCATAAATCAACTTTTTGTAAAAAGTTATTAAATTCTTCAGGAAGCAATCTATCTTTGCGTAAAGTTTTTTCCTTCAAACCTTCAGTTATTAGGTTATACGTTGTAAAATCTAAATCGTTCTTCAATATTATAGTATTATTGTATGATAATTTTTTCTTAAAGAACTTGTTAAGACCTTCTTATTTACTATATATATAGTAAGCAGTGAACATCTACCACATATTGAGGACAACTACATATATCTGAAACACTTTTTCTAAGAAGTAAAAAAAACTACTGAGGATTTAAATATTCCAGCAGGAAGTGCTGGCCCTTCTATTCCATTCATAGTTCCTAGATGGTTGGAAAAATCTTGTCTTCCTGCGAGATAATGTCTAATTAGAAGACAAATGTTTGAAAAAACTTGTTGTTTGGTGACATCTGCGCTTATTGTAAAAGCTATAAGCATAAGTATAATATGACAGGTCTAGGATGCGATGCTTCTAGGGAACATTTCAAGGAAGACTTCAAGAAATATTTAGAATACATGACAGAACCTCCCTCTGTAAACCAGTACTTTTGATGCTGTATTGATGAAAAAAGGCAGAAAGAAAAAAAGAACCAAAATTAATGCTTATTAACAAAAAAATTGCCTAATTAAATTTCCAGAGAATTAGTTCATAAATGATTTGACAATAAGCCTGGAATAGAGATTTTCTGATTTTTTCATTTGGAAAATTGTTTGAAAATTTAAACCCATTAAACTTGAAAGCTTATTACATTTTATGAATATTATTGCCCCTGTTTTAAATAGCAAATATCTTCTATTTTTATGCAATACTCTTTTATATGCCCTCCATAACCTATTAGAACTTTAAACGTCACTAATTTCCACTCATAAATCCCTGAGTTTCCAAATCACTGATATATAATGAATGACGGGATTCGACTTTTTATAACCTGAACAAGGTAGATTCGTATAACGTTTCTAACACTCGGAGGAAAACGTCAGGAACCGTACAAACAAAAATATAAATGGGTGACTTTCCATTTAAACACCATATATGTATGTAAGCTTGTCGGTCAAATTTTAGATATCGATCTGACATACACCCTTCTGTTTCCCAGAAGCCGCTCGCTTATCGGAACCACCTATAGCGGACATCATAAAGCTGCTTTCAAACTGACCAATCGAAATCATGTCTTCGTACGAAACATTTTTTATTTTACAAAATATCTTCTTTGAAAAAAAAGAAAAAATGCTTAGACGGACTAGCACATAGCTGCCATATAAATTGACCGATCAAAATCAATGTAAAGATCTTTTAATGCTCTTCTATGCTATAAAAAAAAAACACTTGGGAAATGTATTAATATAAAGATGGTCTTGTTATTTCAGTAAACTGTGTTCCTGAACCCTATATAAACAGTAGAATTGATCACTCTATAAAATGTCAAACTAAAACTGATTTTCTATCTGAGTTCACCATATATCAAACGAAAAGGGCTCTGTATGGATTTTGTTCATTACTTGTATAAGGTTTAAAAGTTAAGTTGTTAAAGCTAAATTAGTTTTTAACACAGCGCTGGACAATTTTGTATTCAAAATATATATGGCGATGGTGTTAATGAGAGACTAACTGCACGCTTGCTATCCCTATTAACTGACTATTTTTAAAACAAAAGCCAATGCTGTTAAAACAATAACTCGAACTACCAAAATAAAAACACACAATTTTATGCTTTTTTCGTTCGTTCCATTTCAGTTTTCCGAGATTTGTACTAGTTTTTGTTGCGAGTCTTGTGTAAATTAAATGCATTAAAGCTGTCCCCAGGGTAGACAAGCATTCGTGTTGTGCTGTAAATTAGCGGTGACACTTACATGAGTTCAAATTTATATGTATATATGCTAGTATATAGTGATGCGTACATGGTGATGCGTTCACTGTTGTGTGCTTACGAGTGGCTGCAATCAAATGCACTTTAATTCGTAGATTAAATCCCAATCAACAAAATTTTCGTTGTCTCAAAAAATTTTACATTTTCGGAAATATTTTTGAAAAAAAGTAGTCAAAAGGATTCACTTCGGCTGCTATAACCGAACATTTCCTACTCTTGAAACTTGCAAAGATTAAAGCCGGAGTAATACCTTAAGCTACGTAAGGTTTGTTTGTTCTGTGTGGTCCAAGGAAAGTTTTTACCCAATCTTATTCAGCCTCAGCTTCAAATATACTCATGCAAAAATGTGGTTTCAAAATATTGAAAATTAAATTAAAATTAGTAAATCGATTTTTGATTGGAATTGCATTGATATTAAGTGTATATATAAATTAGTTTTCTAAACGCCATGAATTTCGCTCACTGGGTTACCGCATTTCACATGTGAAATATACATACATAAACGTCTGCATGCTTGCATTTACGCACCCCCACTCTGCGCATGTATTAGAACAAAGCTTCAATGGATTGTTTTTTTCGCAAATGTACAAACTCAGCGCTGGTGGCGCCGGCACAACCACAATGTCACCAATGCTGACGACATGCAACAGGGATGAGAGAATGGAAATTTCGTATGCCAAATACACACAACACAAACACATACACAAACATATCGAACTAATCGTATTCGCATACATAGGAACGAAGTTAGAGGCTAACGGCATTAGCGCACCCGAAAAACCAGTTGGTCGCACATGGTGTGAATGAATGGAAGTAAAGGCAGTAACAAAAACAACACGGTAAAAATTTTGAACGGGAGCTTAAAAAAAGTTGCATATACTATATAATATATATATGTATATATTTCTATTTGTGTGGACGCATATACATATGTGACCATAAGCCGGCAGTTGGTTGTGTGGGTGTGAAGATTGAGTGGTTTATTGCTCCCGCTGGTGTGCGTAGAGCACACAAATACATGTGTTGGTGTAGCAGTGGTGCACAGGCAACACTTTCGTGCCTTTTATGCAGTTTTTGCTCGCATTTCCCTGTCAATACAAATTGGGTATACATATATATACATACATATATCTAACGAACGCGACGCTTTCCCCATTTTTAGCATTTCGAATTACAGCCACTCACGAGCATCAATTTTATTTTTCTCTTTTTGTTGCAGTTAACACAATGCTTGCAACAAATCTGCTCGGACTGCTGGTAAAATAAAATAGTTTTTCTGAAAAGTCAAAAGGCCACTTACGCGGAAAAAATATGCTTTCGTTGGAATCATAAAAAAGGAAATTTATATAGTTTGCGAAAAGTGAAGTGAGCTTATATACATATATACATATACATACATATTTTTTTAAATCGAAATATCTAAAAGTAAATTTTAATTATGCTGACTATGGGTTTATTGGGTTTAACGGTAATCGTTTTAATATTTTAATGCTAATTATTTCACAGAAATGCTTTTTTATTAAATATTTTTAAAATATTTGTGACTAAGGCATTGTTCCGATTAAATAAACATTCTTCAAATTTAAATTAGATCCTCAATTTTTACAAATTCTGTTGTTAAGATATTGGTTTGGCAAGAACAGTTAATTTTTTTTTATAATGTTTTAGCTCCGAAGAGATGAGGACCTTCACAAATTTTAAGCTTGTTTTATATAAGTATTTTATTTGAGATATTTGTACAATTTACTTGAAAATATCGATTTCAATCAAGTTTATGGTATAAAAAGGGTGATTTTTCAACATAAATGATTTGAGTATGGCTATTATGGATTTAAAAAGATCGATTGAACAAAAGTTCTAGTACTGAAGCTCTCCCCGATGAACAGTCTTCTCTTTACTATTCGGATGCAAATGTGACTTTCGACACACTTTGACAGGTATTAAGCGCACGAAAAGGCATTATGAATTAATAAGTGAACATAAATAAGATACTTAATAGTCTTATCATCGTTTCTAGGTATTAATAGGTAATACTTATTTAATTAAAAAATCGGAAAATCGAGTATTTCGATAGAAATAAAAATTCAACATGAAACAGATCTACTTTGCTATAATTTTAAAGAAAATTTTTCTTTAATATCACTCTACAAAATCTTTTTTTTTCATATTATTTTCCAGTTGTTCTCTTATAAGCACATTTTAAAGAAAATTTTATAGCAAAAGTAGTTGGTTTTTGAAAAAATTAATTCTACACCACCGGTCAACTCTAGTTGATTTCTTATTTAATAATTGTAGAACAGGAAAATTATATTAATTCGATTAAGCATGATTCTCGGTCACCATCATAACTAAATAATATTAGTTTATGACTTTGTGGATTTTTAGTTCGAGGCCCAACTTAAACAGCACTTATCCAAAGCTAATAAAGCATGATACTTCATAAATGATTTCAAAACCAACTAGAAGACAAATAATAAGGGTATTGATAAGCTGATTTAGATAAAAAATTTATGATTCTATTTTGCTACTTTTTTCAAAATATCACAAAAATGTAACTATATAGCAGGGATCGTCTAATCATTATATAGTCTGAAAGAGCCGAAAGAAAAATATATTTCCGTAAGCAAAGATCAGCAACTACAAACCAAAATATCTGCTGATATTTATGTTCATTAATATCAGATGAACTTTACTCCACTCCACCACATTGGAAAAATATTTTTTCATACTTTCTACTCGTATATATGACACTTATAGCATATATGCTACGATATACTATATAATATATCGAAAAGTATGTAATCCAGAACAGAAGTCAAATTGGATAAAGTCCAGCAAAAATTCAGTCAAATAAAAGCTAGCAAACGAGTGTAACATGCAGCAAAAGCTCGAATGTTGTATGCAGTTTAGTAAAACAAACAAACATATAACAACATACCACGAAGCTGGGATATACAAATATGCGCCACTGTGCGCCATGGCTCCGGGTATATGTCACAGCTGCTGTGACTGCGACTGCGACAGTCGTAACCAAGGGGATGTGTGCAAAAAGCTGACTAACTGAATGCATGACCGAATGACGGAGTGACTGAATGAATTATACAACCTTCGTGTGCATGTGTGCGTTTCTGAATGCGCTTGTGTGCGTGTGCGAGCATTAGAGTGCATGAATGCATGAATGAAATGTTGAAAAGCGACCAAAGCGCCATTGTGGCGAAAACTGCTAAATATTGCAGCAAGCAAAGGCATGTGTGTATGTATGTATAGTATATAGCACATGCGTATGTGCATATATTTATTTATAGTGTGTATACGCACAACTGGGTTGAGTTTACACACATGTAAGTCACCGATATTAGTTATGAACTTTGGTTAGGCTTGTTTTTGCAGCCTTGGCTATCACATATCTTTATGTTTTTTTTTCATTATTTTTTTCATATTTACTTCCTATGACTTTTATGTATTCGTTAAGGTTTTATAAGTTCAAGCATGTATTTGTGAAAACTAATAGAGGTAGAAATGGATTCACCAAAATTTTACGAAAGAATCAGAAAGATGTGGTGTCAATCATGAGTGGCTGCATTTTCGTTTGCCTTTTCAGCTGTCATCATCAAATATTGATGGACAGATGATTTTTGTTAAAACTTTTCAAGCACAAGCGATCGTCAAAAACGAGGTCTTGCGCTATAGCTTCAGCATATGTGCAAGTTTAGCACAGAACCTAAACTCGCGTTATTAGTCAACAAAAAATTTGTTTTAGAAAGAGTGTGTTTGCTATGGCTTTCCTATTTATCAGAGAGGTATGAGGCACAATTTGAATTTTATATTTTGGAAACTTAAGCCTTTAAGAATAACATACCAAAATTTCTGATCAATATCTCAAATAGCTTTTAAGTTACAGCCATTTATAACGTAGTCTTTAAGTCGTTCCCTCTAATAGTATATTTTCATACTGCATTAGAACTGTTTCAAATTAGTATCTATTAATGGAATATTTCTTAATATTTTTTTTCATCTTAAAAAAATTTAAATTCATCAAGATCGGTCTACTATAACTTATGTCAATCATACAACCGATTACTCATATACATTTAGATAATTTCAATTCGAGCACTGGTGGCGTGAAAAGTCAAAGTACTCTTATCTATTATAAAAGCAAACTCATTCAAATCGTATCTCTCAGTTAAGCAACTGCCTACATAAAACCTTAAAAAAGCCTAAACAAAAGTCTCTCAACTTTTATTTTCAATTTTGAATGAAAAATATTTCGGCCATTTAATTTCCAACTGACTTTTGAAATGCCTACCACTTTATGTCTGTGTATTCGTAGAAATATAAAAGCTCATAACTATATGCCCAATGCGCTGGTCTATTGCACCACCACTGCGCTTCTGTTTCCCTCGAATATGTTTTTTGTTTGCTTTATGCTGGCTTTTCATTAGCTCAACCCCTATTGACGTTATTTTTAGTTCCACTGATTTTATTTTCCCTTTTTTCACATAGCAAACAATTTTGTGCGCGATTTTGCTGTCACAGATTCATATCTTCAATTGGTTGTGCACACGCATACATAAGCATTTCAAAGAACGCACGCACATATACACAAACAATAACAAGAACATTTAATGTAAAGCGCTGTGTACTTGCTGCCCTAGAATATATACTCACCCACACACACACACATTTAATACATTTGTTTGTGTGTTCCTTTTGCATTTCTAGCTTTTTCTATATTCGCACATATTTTCTAACCTTTATAGAGTGTAAACTACACAGCAACTACACGCTTGCTGGCAAATTGCAGTTCCAGTTTGTGTCGAGCAGAGCGTGCATTAAACGCCACACGAGTGCGCAGAGTGCGAGCGATGAAGCAAAAGGCCGAGAGATACTACATAGATAACTTACATATTACATGGCTGGTGGTAGGTGGCTACATGACATTGAGAAACACATACACACAAGGCGAATGTGCAATAGTATGTGTTTGTTGGGTGAAAATGTCCATTAGCAGGCGTCGCTGCAACTAGCTGCGCAATTGGGGGCAGTAGTTGCACCTCAGCGTCACCGCAAACAGAAATGTATTGAATTTGAATGGCACATAGTTTGGTTTGTGCTTTTGTGGCAGGTGTGGGCGTTTAACTATTTGCGTTTTGTTGTTGCATTTGCTTAGCAACTTTCCCATGTACACGTATACACATAAATGGCTTATTAAGAGATACCAACGAAATGAATATTGCTTAAAATTTGAGGCGTTACTGAGGAGCGTCATAATAACAGTAATAATATGCGTATTATTGAGTAATAGACAAACGTAGTGCATATTTTACACATGTGAAATTTGTTAGAATTTTCTAAAATTAAATTCTACTGATAATGAGACGTGGATTCATGAATATGACTTCACAACTGTCTTACAATAAGCTAGAAATGAAAAATTGTATTGGCTCATAAGGAACTTATTTTTTAGGATATGATAAAGGTTCGCATTAAAGTACGCGAAAATGTGGTTTCTGCCAGTCCGGTTCAAATTTGATCAAACGGTAATTTCCAAAGAACTATCTTTCTTCTTTCTTTTCCTTCCTCTTAACTCTATTGCCAATAGAAGATTGAAAAAGATATGAAAATATTCAATGCTTGCAACAAAGACTCTTAATTCTGCCTGTGAAAGGTTTTGAGTGTAACTTGTGAAGATTTTACCACGTTTTAATTGGAAAATATTGAGTAGTGAAAGCTAACTTACCTAATTGTATGATATGTATTCTATAATAACCACTTCTCTTGAGAAAGCAATATTTGTTTTCCAAGAAAATCATATTAATGAAGGTCAAGGGTCTTAAGTTCGTTATAATATAAAAAAATATAGTGCATCTATTTAAACACCAACAAGTAATGCATTTTTAGGCATCGAACCATTAGAACAGTGTTAAATATTTTACATACTGCTTAATCACGTGTTAGCGAAGATGTTGGAAAATTTTGAAGTAAAATTTATTTCCGAGAAAATCAAAAATTTTTTAAAACAAGTTAAAATTTAGTGAATTCTACTAAATAGATTACAACATTACTATATTTGTACAAACACGTGTGAATGTATATATTATATATCATTATTCATACAAATAGTTATTCGTCTAAGACTCTCTCCTTGTAAAAAAGTATCTGCATAAATATACAAAATTGCCTACACACAATTTGTACACCATTCCTTCATATAAACTTACTTATATGTGTATATGAAAATAAGTTTATATAATAGAAATGCACTCTTGCCTAATTTTTTATACAGCCTTGACTCTTCGCTACACCCTCCTGCTGTAGCCGCTTCGTGCCCTAACCACACTCATTGATATTCTGTAACAGATAAGATTTGACATTTTCGGTTTCGTTGAATATTATTATGGTCTTGAGCGCGCCGGAGACATTTCTCGTAAATGAACAGACAAATTTAATTTTTCCAAGCTTGCCATGGCAATGCCGCACACACGCCTGTATACATGCACACATTTTGGTTGGAAGATGAGAATAATTTTTCTGCTTGCAACAACTTAAATTTGCCTTGCCAACACACACAGTTCATGCCCCGTTATTTCTTCTTGTCTACCAAATAATTATTTTGACTGCCAAGTGGCTTAGCTGAGCCACACAGTGGCAAGCGTTGCCAAATGTGGGCATCTATATATATATATGTATAGAAGTTGTACATATTTTATACATATATATAGAAAGAATGTAAGGAATTCCATGTGGCCCAGTTGAGTGCAAATTTAATTGTTTGTAATTTGAACGATAGCAAGCTATTGGGTATTCTCAGACTTCTTCATCTATTTCTGTGGAAAAACTTAAATTTGCTCTCTCACTTTCCCACTTGTTCGTTATATAAGCTCCAAGGAGATGGAAGTGCGCCGATAAGCGCACAAGAAATATAATAAATGTTTTACAAGCAGACACATATTTTATACAGTTATGTAATTGGAATTGTGTGTGTGGGCCAAATGCGCGTCGCACCACAAACATGTGTGGGAATTAATTTTTTCAATCTTTTTTTTTTTGTTTTTGGTAGGACCCATAATGCCAGTTAAGCCGTTTTGGCATTTTGTGATATAAAAAATGAGCGAACAACCCCGATATAATGGAAAACGAGGGAAAAATGAATTTCCACTAACAAGAACACCACACATATTGCCTTATTGTTGTTGCCGGTTGCGTGCGGCTTGTGTATGTGCCAGTGGCAATAATAATGCTGTCGCGTCAGTCAGCTCATTTCTCATTTACAGTTCGGTTGGTCAAGCTGCGTCAACTGGGCGCACAGCAATTCTTATCCCGCTGGCGCTAACGGTTGCTCTTTGTGCTTTGTCCTTGACTTACCGCAATGAGCCGAAACTATTTGCAAATGAAGCAAAATCTCATTTAAATAATTTCGTTTGGTTGTTGGCATTGTTGCGGTTACTGCCGCTTTGCGCGCCGTTAACTGGACTTATTGCGAAAGCGTGTTGGAAATGCCGCTACAACGGCCACTGTTCGAAGACTTTATTGCTTTTTTACGAGTTATTTGCTGGGTTTTCTTAAATTCTTTTTGTTATTCTATGAAAATATTCAAAACAGTTTGCTAAATTTAACCTAAAGTGTGAGTGCGTGGTAATTGTGTTTAAGTTGGTGAGTGTGTGCTGCGTATGAGTGATATTTAGGTTAACAAGTCATCGTACACCATGGCGTATGAGCGATATTAGAAATTTCATCATGTTTGTGACGAAAATTAATCCTTCACGAGAGATATATTTAGGGATAAATAAATAAATCGGTCATCTACATTGTTCTCTACACTACAAGCGGTGGCGTATGAGTGATTTTTGAAATTTGGAATGAAATCATGACTACAAAATGCATATGTATACCGTTATAGGTATGTAATGACATGGCTATTTTAAACTTTGAGTTGGATTAATTAACATACCGTAGATATGTTTAATAGACATTTATAACTTTTCCTTTAATATTATTATTGAGTTTATCTACACTTGGAGTAAAAAATATATTGTCATTGCGTATAAGTAACTTGAGTGTCCTCTGTTATACTACTCTTACTAACTCAAAATAATGCGCTAATGCAGACTTTTTAAAAAATAATATTTTTATTATTTAATATGATATTAATTTTTTTTATTTTTATTTTGACAAAAATTCAAGTTTAGTCATATTGAAGAAAATCGGAAATCGACTTTTTCAAATATTTTTTGTATGGAAACATAGCAAAAATTACTTATGATTACTTTCAGCGCTATTCGCTTTTATTTTCGATCTCTCATTTTTTATTGATTTGAGCTGTTGTTTTCATTAATTTCCTTTCCTACTCACCGTGATTACTTCTAAAGCTATTTTAAAGCATTAAAAGAAATTTCTCATTTTCTTCGATAACCAGATTAAACGTGGTCCTCATAAAGAAATTACGCTTTACTTAAATATTCCAAATAAAAAAGTAAAGCCTTAAAGCCGCTAGCAGCAGGACGTAGCAACCCTGCTGTCAGCTTTAAATTCCGTTCTGACTGCCACAACTAAAGCGCACACAAATGGTGGACTTAATGGGCATCAACATGATATTATGTTGTTGCTTTGTGGCGACGACATTGCCAAGCATGCAGAAAAAATTTCTTTTGTATTCTCTTTTCTTGCGTTTTTTATTTAACGGTACGTTCATGACGGCTTTCTACAAGATTTATTTTTGTATTTTTTGGCAGTTTTTATGCTTTAATTTATATTAACTTTTTGTCAACCTCTACCCCAATTCTAATTTGGTTAATTTTTTGGTGCATTTTATCTTTTTTTAGTTTTCTATTCTTTAAGATTTTTTATACAAATAAAATTTTTTTAAGATTTCTCATATTTAAAATCATTTGGACACAGTATTTTTATTGTTTCTTATTCATAGGAAGTTCTTGAATCTGCAACCATTTCTATGCTCTTTAAATTGAAATTCTATACATTTTTTTTTCATTTATATTCGTTGTACGCATATGACTTTAGAAATTTTTGTTAATTTTCGGAACACCGAAAGAAAATTAATCGCCCTCCTTTGACCTTTTAAGTCATCTTCACTAGTTTAGGTTGCACTACTTCCATTTCTGTCTACAAAACAGAGTTTCAGTAGACAAAAAAATTATATTTAGTCTCTTATATACCTTCTGCATATCTTTTGTGTTGCCATTTCAATCAGATAGCTTTCTAGCGGTCTATATTGGCATGTCATTAGGTGCCGGCTGTGATAAAATTATCTGCTCAACGTTAATTTTGCTCAACACCAATGGCAGTTCAACAAAAAACCTAAACAAAAAGCCAAATAAAGCGAAAATATAGAATAAAGAGGAGAAGTGAACCACGAAAACAACAAATTTGCCAAGCACAACGCCTCATAAATAAAGAAGGCTGCAGAAAGAACGAGGAAAGTATAAGAATTAGAACAAAGCTGATTGAAAGAGCTCGCGTGGAATGAAATTCAATCAGTACTTACAACACTAGCATTGCAAATGAAACAAACGGCGAAACGAGTGCCATGGAAAGCTACAATATTTACATCTAATATTACAGTACAAATATGTATACTCATATATATAAATATATACTTATATATGTACCATAAATCCGCTTATTAGTCAGTAGATAAGCAAACAGCCCTACCTTATATTTCGCATGCAAGACGTGCTGCCTGGCTTTTCTTACAAATAAATAACCAATCAATGACTTATTGAGCAAGTGACTTCATACTTCTGCACACAAACTTTCATATATTTGTATATACTTCACTGAAAGTGTAAGTTGAGGCATAGCTGAGCACGCAAATCATAAAAACTGCATTTCATTAAGTTTAGTATATTACTTTGTAGACAATGTTATCAATATGTACACGAACTAATGGAGGCGTACGGACATTGTTTTAGCTGTGTAATTTAATTTTCAGCGAAAGGCGCTTAATAAGTTTCTATGCTTTTATGCGAGAGTACAATAGGAAGTGTTCTTAATGAGGCTTCAGTGTAAGATTGAGACATAAGATCATACAAAGCACACCTTGGGAAATACAAAGAGAATTCAGATACATTATCTTCCTTATCAGTGCAATTACTTCAAAAGTAACTGGTTTATTTTGGATGTACATTTGTTAAAATATTTAGGATCTTACTCATATTTAAGATCCTTAGCTTGATTTGAGCTAGAAAACAAACTTTTCAATTCGAGAGTAAGATAGAAATTTACTTTCCGAAATTTCTAGAAACAAAAATTGTCTCAAATATTCTTACTCTATATTAAATATTCGAATACGTAAAATAATGTTGTTCTATAAGGAGAAGAACTTTCTTTTTTTCTTAATTTTATTAATTAAGTTAAGTAGCGTCTACGAAAAGCAAAAAAATTTTCCGTGTTTGGGAGAGTCTGAAACTTAAGCATAATATAAAATACAGTACATTTCTTCGTTTTATTGTGGAATTTTAATCAGCGCACATTGCGCATAAGCAACTATTGTCAATAATTTTATATTTTGAACATAAAAAAGGACATCTTTCATGTAATATTTCGAATTTATTGTTATTGTTGAATCTGCTTTAGTTTTCAACAGCAAAACATAGTAAAGCCATAAAAATCTAGAATATACTCGTATATGTACATAAATTTATTATATAAATGCATGTACACACCCAAATATACTGTATATAATTTGCTGGCTAACTTTTTCCAACTAATTTTGAAAATTTCAGACGCTGCCAGCATCAACACCCCCGAAGACGATCATATCAAGCAAACCATTACAATGGTATTGGTGCGATAGTGGTAATGGCAATGGCAAAATTTAATTTACTACGCAAATAAATGTCACTCATACGCCATATGTGCACTCGAGAGTAAACAGTGACTTGCCGCAGTGGCAACAGCAGTCATTGCTCCAAACTTACACACAAAAATACATACACAGCTTTGGTGTGCTCAAGTCAGTTATAGGTAATGTATATACGCATATGTGTGTATGTGTGTGTATGAATAGAGATAACATTTTTCGTTTCATTGTATTTGTGCCACTTTTCATAGTTCCATTGTTTTTGTGCCAAAGTACAGTTGAAGGTTTGCTGAGTAAACGCAGAAATTCAGCTATGAATAAATTTAAAGTCATAACTTTTGACACCCGCAACAAAGATTAGCGCACTGCGAGTGTGTATATGGATGAGAGAGAGAAATAGCGAGTAGTTGCATAAATTGTGGATAGACGCTGATGTAGTGGGAGTATCTATAGATATTTTCGCGGGGTTATGCTCATGAATAATAGCGGTTATCTGTAGAAGTTGTGAATTAGTGGGTGGCATTTTGACTTTGGTATGTTAGAATTGATCAGTTTTAAATTCAATCGTCCCCATGCCAAGATTTTATACAATTTAAACATCAAAATATTTGTTTCAATCTAACTTTAATTATGTCAAGCTGTATATATTTATAATTTTCAGTCTGTTTTACAAAAACTAGTGTTTAAAAATGTACATATATACATTCTCCATGAATTATATGAACACTTATGGCTGCATCTTGGGCGAAAATATTCTAAACATAAAATATACTTCCTGAACAACTAGGAAGTCTAAGAAATGCTGGTTTAAAATATCGCATTTAACCTGCGATAAAGTCCATATACCACAAATCTATACAGTCAAATTGCTATATATGTATATAAACACATATATGTATAATACACACATAAGCTAATACATATATACGTACCACGACTTGCATTTATGCCAACGCTCGCTTCGAGAGCTGCTACTTGAGACTTTCCCTAATACTTAAATCCTCGAAATGTGTCAGCCGTTCGCTGGCGCCTCGCTCCACCGCGCTGCGCATCGCCGGTCCATGCTTTGCACCTCCCACTACCTTGTAGTTTCCGTTAGCTAACTGTTGTTGCTGTTAACATCGTATTTAGCAACACATCGGCAATGTAACGAGTAAACCGACATCGTTTATAGTTCGTGTGCAACGTAAAATTACAATATTGTTGTTGTTGTTTTTGTTGTTGTCAGCTTCCGTTTACCATACAACAACAAAGAAAGTGTTTTCACTTTTGTTATTGTTTAGCAGCGAACGCCCACCCACCACCAAAGCCGGCAAAAGTATGCCGAAGTGAGCGTGCACATCCACACAAACATGTATATACAAATACACATACACACTCTTAGCGCAGCACATACAAATGCGCCAAGTAAACACTTAATATCGCGGAAGCAGTAAACGAGTTGCCGCAATAGGCACTAAAAAGTTGTTTTTTTGCTTTCTAAGCGTACACCAGCGCATGGGTGCAACAACGTTGCGCGCAAAATTTTGTAGTTGCAACGAGGAGGCCTCACAGCAATCGTTGCATTATTGTTGCCACAAATTGTCGTGTTGCTGGTGCATTGCTATTGCTGCTGCTGTTGCTGGTGGTGGTTGGTGGTGGTTGGCGCTCGCTTTGACGCTGATTCGTTCGCTTTACTCGCTTGCAACACGAGTCGGCTATTCGCTTGCTGCGTCTCGTTGCAAGTACTTTCTGTATTTTGTTAGTGTTTTTGTTGCGCAAAACAAAATTTGTTGCGATTGTTGTTGTTATTGCCGCAACTGTGTAGTTACAAAATTGCTGATAACTCGTTGCCGTTTTTTGTTGCCACCCACACATTTTTTATCATTTATTTTTATTCCCTGCTCGTTGCATATTTATTTTGTTTTCAAAGTTGCCACTTTCCACCACCTTTTCTTCTAAGTTTCTATTTTTGTTTTCTTTTTATTTTACTTGCAACTTTTACAATTTCTGCATTTCACTCAATCATGCCAATACAATGTTACACCCGCATTTATTTTCTGAGTTGCACATGCAACAATGTCGCAATATGCTGTTGCAATTGTAATTTCTATTCGTTTCGCTGGCATCTTCTTCCCTTGAGTGCAACAACAACTTGTCTATGTGTGTATGCTAGCATATGCGTGTGTGTGCGGCATGTAATTGCACGCTTGCAACACTCCACCGTTAGTTGGGGTGGAAATTGTGTCCTCGTTTGCTAGCTTTTTATTTTTATTTCTTGCTACCTAGTATTTTCTTTTGCTGTTGTGGCCTACGATAAATTTCGCCTGCAGCAGAGCGGGATAAAATAATAACAAGTTATTAAAATTGAATTATAGTGTCGGTCTGCTCTTTCTCCAGCTTTCTTTTTATTTGCTTTTCGGCATGCGGCTTTGTGTGTACGTGCCACAAGTTGTTGGTTGTTAGTTGAAAGGGTGGTTATGAAGGTAACATAAAGTGTGCTGAAAATTTTTTAAGCCAACAACTTTTATCGAACTTAATGAATTAAATATTCTTTTGTCATACTGTACGTATATTTCTACAAAGCTTTAAGCATATTTCCTTTTTAATTTTTTCACTATCACAATATTGCTCTTCTGAAGTATTTTTACCGAACCAGTTTATAAATATTTGATGTTTGCAAAATTTGTACTTGTGTTCTTTACACCTACGTACCTCATTATATTTGGCTCGATCAGTTTGGCGTTCGGTCTAATAAAGCTAACTTAATAAATGTATATATAACCATTTGTCTGAGTATATATTTATTTCTAATTTTTAAAGAACTTTTTTTTATTATCTTTTTTTCTTTATCTTATTATCAATTTTATCAATTCCGATTATTTGTTTTCACCAAGTCAAATAATAATGTACAAATTATGCTTCTCTTTGTTTTCAGAAAAATATTAATCGTGAAAAATCAGGCTGTTTCGAATTTCGTGATAGCAAATTGTTTAGCTTAACTTCGAATCCAAATAGTTTTGGGTATTTGCAAACGAATACTTCACTTGTGTACTGTGGACTACCGAGCATTAAAAAATTTCTACATGCAATGAATGAGCAAGTGCCGAGGACTTCGAAAATGGTAACGAGTGAAAGAAAACTGAAAGAATAGTAAAGTTAAACCCATTGAAAATGAAAGATAAAAGTACAGAACTGAAACGAAACATAATTCACGGCCAATCTGAGCTCATGATGTGGACGGGTGGGTGGAACTTCTAAAGGCTAAAAATGGATTAATCGATTGCCGGCATAACTACGAGTCCTTTGGAAAAAGGGTTTATTACAAAATTGTAGAAAATGAAAAAAATCTACAACTTTTGCATTAACACCATTTTCACATAACTCCAAAATATGTGTGAAAAAACCAAATAACCAAGGTTTTTTATGAATAATTCAAATAAGCAAGCTTTTGGGATTTTTTATTTGTATCTTGTACTCAAAGCCACGTATTTTCCCTGACAGTGAGTAAAATTTAACCAAACGGCTATATTTAGATTAAAATTAATAATATACATAAGTATATCTTCTTTTACTAAATACGAACAATATTTTGTTCGCCCCATCGTTGCAAGAAGTCAAATTGTAGATTTTTAGACTTTTTAAATCTTTTGCAATATATTTTTTTTCTCAAAACAAACAAAGACTCAAATAAAAATATGACTTCAGAAAAGATAAAAAAAAATTTGTGATCAAAAGTACTGCATTCAAGTAAAACACCATGGCGTATGAGTAACGCAGATTGTATAAATCACTTGCATGAATGAGCAGGTCATTTGATATATAACATTAACAGCGTACAACTTTTTGAGAAATGTTTTTATGAAAAAAATTATTTAAATCTTTTTTGAGAAGTTCTTTAATAAAATATCCCATTTTAAAAATTTAAAATTTGCTTGTCTAATGCAAAAGATCGTGATTTAACACCATTAGACTATTTCCTGTGGCGTTATTTGAAGTCATTGGCATTTAACAATAAACCAAACTCTCCGGGAAATAACGAATAATGATGTAACTATTATTGACCTTAGATTATTGAAAGAGGTTTTAGCACAATGGTCTGGTTAGCTTTATTGAAATAGCCACCAACCGTAAACCTTACCTAAAACCTAGCCTAATATTCGAAATTTGAAGTTATAGCCAATATTAATTCACATTTAAAAATCTCACTCTTTGTACAAATTAAAAATGCGGACTACTTGATTATTTCTCAGCTACAAATAGCTTCAATAAAAACATAAGCTTTAAGCAACTGCTAAGCTTTAAAAACAGAGCCACTGAATTATGATAAATATGTTGCTATTACACTTGTATGTACGTATATGTGTGTCTACAGGAAAACAAATATGGCAAAAGTTTACAGAAAAAATAATATATGTACAGTGATGTGAAGTAATTTATCCATTTGCAGCATAATTTTGCGGAACAACGAAAGCACACACACGCATGCAATGCACCCGCGCCGTCGTCAGGAAAGTTAGTACAGTGCAATAAAACTACACACTCCCAACCGGAGGCGCAACAGCATAGACATGGCTGAGGCAGTAATATGTTTGCTTGCCTTTGCGCTTAAAAAGTTGGCGAAAGCGAGCCGGGTGCGCGAACTTTGCCGCCATTCATTTCACCAATGCTGGCTGCTGCTATTGCATACATGTGAATGTGTGCCTGCGAGTGTATTTGTTTGTGGCATAAGCCGGAAAGCAGGAAGCCTATTATAAATTAATTTTTGCTTGCAACTGCCGATTACACCGACACCGATGCCGATGCGAGCAGCCGATGCTGGTGGTGGCAGTCAGACAGGCGCACAGATAGACCGACAGATAGATTGTAACGGAAAGCCGGTAATAGCTGCCTATTTTTCAGCTATCAGTATCCGCTGTGGCATGCGCGAATTGTAGCTAGCAATGAAGCTGCTGTGTATGTGTGCATTGGTTGTATATGAGTATGTTGCTACAACAGGAAACACACATGATTATATGAATTTTTGATTTAGTGCTCTCGCCCTTGCTTTCGTGTAAATTATGCGCGCTTTTGTGTATCTGTATGTGTGTGTCACATATAACTCTCATGTATATGTATGTTTGTGTGTGATTTCTCGCCATGCCATCGCATTCGCCGCGAGTGTTGTTACATATTAATGCTTGCAACTACTCGTTTGTTGTCGTACTACAACAGCGTTAAAGCCTATTAGTCGTTGTTGTTTACTGTTATTTTTGCTGAGTTATCACAACCGCTGTCACAATTTTTCAGCGGCAAAGCAAGCACCATCCAGCCAAAACATTTGTTCTATCTCAATTCAGCGGTAATAACGGCGCACACCTTTCAGCAACTGTGGTGTGGTGGCAGCGCGGAGTGTTGGGTAAATACATAAACTTTTCCCTGTTAACGGTTTATTTTTTTTTTTTTTTTACGGTAGACGTTGTAATTTCCACCAGTGAGCCGTGGGTGTGAGCGAAATTAAAACAAATCATATGTATGCAACAAAGTCAGGTGTTTGAATAATTATGCTTGCTTGCTTTCACACTTACGACCACCCACACACATGTACACTTATGTATATTTATATTTTACAATGTTGTTTGATTGTACTTGCATATGTGCAGTGTAAAGTGCTTGGCACATTATTTTTAACACATGCTGTGCAATGTTGCCACTTTCAACTTATTAATAAAATATGCGAGGGGAAATATGCTTGCGAACTTTTTCATTATTTTGCTTTCACGAGTACATTGCTGTGTTGGTGCTGGTCTATTTTTGCAAATGAATGTGAAAATTATTTTTCTACCTTTTTCTGGGTAAACGCATTTATATTTGTTTATAGATTTGAAAGAAATTTTTGACGAAGAGTTATTTTATTCGAAGTTAGACTGTGGTAAGAAAATCCTTTGAAGATATAATATAAAATTTTTTTATACAAAAAAATTTAAGTTAATTGACTTTGTGTCCATTCGTATAACACCTATAATGTTTGTTAGTAATAGGGCATAATAGTCGAGATATAAATCGGCCGGTGTGTGGCATGTTTAGTTTAATGTCTTTTTTATTTAAAATAATATATGTGGCAACATTTAAAGTATTCTATAGAAATATCTGTACTATATGGACTAAATGCTGGTTTACTTAATGACAAAAGTGGCTTAAGTAGAATAGTTTTCGAAGCATAAAATTTTCTATATGGTTAACTGTCAAGGTAAAAACATGCGTTTAATAATTCCACCTCACATTTCTCTATCACACCTCTCTCTTAGCGTATACGAGGATCACAGAAACTTCTCTTAACAATCTATCCTATTATTGAATTATTGGTCTTCGTCTTGCTTCAGTATTGAATGCTTTGGCTTCGACGGTTTTCTTATGACCACTATTAATGGCATTATTTTCACTACCCTCATTGGTGACCGAATTCTATGAAAAATTTTAAAAGAGAAATTCTCTTTGGCACAATATTGACAAGATGAAGATGGTTTTTTTTATAGAATTTGTGAATAAGTAAATCATTATTGTCATTCACTCAGTAATTTCAATTTTTTTAAGCAATTTAAAACTAATTTTGCAAATCAAATCTTTCAGAAACCACTTGAGTTGTTATTTGAAGATTTGCATTGACCATCAACTTTATATGGATAACATGTAAGGCTTCAAGAGACCTTCCAGGACGTGATGCATCTTCAATGTCGAAATTGATGGAACGAAATCTTGTCAACCAATTTTGACACTGGCGTTTGGTCAACGCATCTTTTCCTACCATCACAAAATTTTCACCTTGCTTGAAGTGAATTTTTACCCTTTATAGTAAAATATTCAGAAATGCCAGAAATGCAGTTCTTAATCCATATTTGATCAGACACCAATGAAAAGCTAATCCACAAAAATTTTAGATTGTTTCACAAACAATTCCTACTATATCAGCTGTTCAATATATAATGGTAAAGCGGTTAGTGTAAAGTTAACAAATATCAGCTGTTATTATCAATGAAATAACTTAGTTAATAGCTCCATTTTACTTTGAGATATTGAAGTGCACCCTATTTACAGACACAAGCCGCTTTGACCACCAAAAATTCGTTGAAAATTGCAGATCAAAATTTACCTGAGGTTAGTATTTCTCTGATCACCTATCATTTTATTTATTTTCTATTTTTTGAAGTATAATTTCATAAAATGATTTTTTTTCGCTGATGAGTATCTGCCAAATTTTCTTTTTTTCAGAATTCAAAGTTTAATGAATTTAATCTTATTCCACAATGTGATAAAAAGTGCTACATAGCTTTAAGAATTATTTATTGAGACGCAAAATTATTCAATCGGCCAGATACTATATACAAGTATATATATATATGTATGTAATGAAAATTATTAAAGTGTTTTTGAGTGCAGTTAAATTTTTCCATAATTCTTTTTTTACACAGATCATCTTCCAAAATTAACCATTTCATTCTCAATAGCTTGAATTCGTCCCTTTCCCGAACCACAGAACGGCAAATGCATAAATTTCTTTCGCTCGTGCTGGCATTAATATTTATTTTGACGCTAAAGCTGCGCAAAGCTGTTCATGCTGCGCGCACGTAGAGACTCAATTAACTTTTTAATACATACATATAGACATGAATACATATCTTTATATTGTATGCTGCAACCTTAAGCCAGGTTGTTGCTGTTGGAATTATTTACGACGAAGATTTGAGCATAACGGTTTCGCAAAATACGCAATTTTTTCATATATTAATATCCACGCTAAATTATTTGATTATAATCACTTTAAAATAATTTTATAATAAAAATGCTTTTACAAAGGCAACTGATACGCAGCCTTGGTTCGCTGCAACAATGTGCCTAAGCTAGTTTAAAGTGAGCACACACACACACACAGATGCTCGTTCAAACAGCGCAAATTTGTCAGCGAGGCGACAGCCGCAACGATGGCGAGTGTGATAAAGGCAACAAAAACAAAAAACGGATGGCGAAAAAGCACAAAAGTAACCGTTGAAACAACAGCTACAATCAGCCATCAGAATGGCAGTCATATTTATAGCTGCAACCACAGCCACATGGCGAACGTTGACAACGGTTAGCTACAAAAACAACAATGAATGGGTAAAAACCAAATTTTCTACACCACAAAAGCAATTGCGGAGAGCAAAAGAAATGGAGAGGGAGAAAAAACAGCAAAATGCATTTTACAATTTTATGGTCGCACATACAAACACACAGGCGGGCAGCAGCAGCAGCAGCAGCACAACAAGAACAACCGCAACAGAAACATCTGCAACAACGCCATCAACAAACCGTAACCAACAGCAAGTCAAGCGCCAGCAACGAGTTTCACCGACTAGCATTTCGCCGCAAATAATGCCAGAGAAGAAATGACGTGCGATGGCATGGCACAGCAGAGCACAGCATGACATGGCATGGTCGCGGTAGCATCAAAATCTACAACAATAACTCTTATATAAATAATAATAACAAAAAACCAACAAACCAATTTTAAATTTCTACACCAAGGTGGGGAGCGTGGAGCCCCCTCGGCAGGCACAACAACGTCACTTGAATTAAGAGTAAGTAAGGCAAATAAGAGGCAACAACACAAAAAAACAAATAACACCAAAATAAGTTGAAAAGACAAACAAGACTAAATAAAATATAAGGCAGCAAGCAAAGCGCAGCGTTTGGCCACATTCATTTCCCGTTATAATGCCAGAGGGCAGCGTAGCGAATAACAGCGCGACTGCAACCAGCACACACCAGTTGTGAGGATGGAGAAGAAGCTTGAGTTGCGGCTGGACATAGCTAGCGATGACGGATGCTGAGTTTTAATAGAGTAGATTGTAGTGGAGGAGGATGGAGGATAAAGAGGTGCATAGACAGAGGGTGAATTTTGATAGTACGTGGAGGAGAAAGTTATATTAAGGCATACACAGGGTTGCTTTAAGCGACTAATTTTGTCATGGAATGTATAAATATTTTTTAGTAAAAAAAATATCTAAATAAATATACATATGTATGTTATTTAATTTTTTCTACTAACCCTACATTGTTGTAAAAAAAAAATTTTGATATGCATACACAAATTTGAAATTATAAATATATTTTAAAGTTGTTTTCGATTAATCAGAAATTTTTTTAAAAAAAATATTTTTTGTAATGTTTACATACATACATATATTTGTATTTCAACAGATAATGTATTGTACAAGTAGCGAGTAAGAAAAAAAAGTAAAAGTAAAAACAAAAAATAAATAAAATCCATTTGGTTGACTTTACGAATTTTCAAAAAATAGCTTGCACCCATTAAAGAATAACACGATGGAATTAACCATATTGAGAATCAATTTCGGGAGTTAATTATCGACCAATGATGGCACACGATTTGCTGGTGCGTATAATAAAGTAAAGGTCCTGCTTTATTAGTTTCCAGTTGCTGTATCTTTGCAGCAATAGTTTTTATGATATTGCACCTTGATTAGAAAAATATGATGCTCACGGGCGTATCAATCATTTTCAATAAGAAGGCATTCCAAATTGGCAGAAAATTAAAGTAAAATTGTTGGTCAATCCACCTAAATGTAAGACAATTTTTTTTGCTGTATTTTTACTGTCATAGATACATTCAGGTGTGGCAAAAAAAGGTGTTCTTCATACTTTCTCTTTTGTGCTTAGCAATTCTATCGGTTTGATGATTTACATTCAAAGAAAGGCAGGTTGAAAAGCTTTTCACTCGATTTCTTAGATGTGATAAGAAATATGTTTCTATTACGTCATTGGCGTTTCATGAAAATCCAAAAATCTTTATATAAGTTTAAAGCTTCTTAAATGAAAACACAGCTAAAAAATGATTATAAATACATGGAGTGCCATAGATCCAGTTTGGTTTATGCAAGTTGGACTGAAGAGAAACAGCTCTGCACTTCTCTTATTGGGAGTTATCAGAGAAACTATTGCAGAATTAATGAAATGGATAACTGTAAATTCCACTTTTAAATTCACAATTCAAAAATGTTTGGTTACGAACTAAGGAAATAATTGGGGAAAATGCATATCATTCCTCGACATTATTTTCTTTTAATATGACTTTCGAGTTTTCGACTTTGTTAAAAATTAGTGGTGAACTGTAGTTGACATCAGACCAGATTGTTATATGGTGAGATCTTTTGCTTTGAGTCTATTGCAATTTCACTTAAAAAACTAAAATTCATATGAGCAGAAACCTATGTATATCAGATGCCTGGCATTTTAGCAACGAAAAGCTCTTATGAAAATATTTTCACAATTATTCAATGTCAATTTTTTCTTTACTAGAAAATATACAAGTAAGATCCCGATATAAAAAGAAATATGTAAATAATAGTAGACACACATATGCGCACACATTTCATGCCACTGAACTTCTGAATTATCAACTAAAAGAAGCAATAAAATATAATTTGCTATCAGCGCTATCGCTCGTCTCCTCGGCCGATACCACTGCTGATACATTGTTCTGTATTTTGCCTTACTTGTATTGTAAATTTTCTTATATGCAGTTTGTGTGTAGTTGCCACTCTTTTGTCGCGTTTGCTGGTCTCATGGCCGCATTCGTTTTGGCGAGCAATGCAAATGCGTTGGCGGCGGGTATTCCGCTTGGCAAGTGTCAAGCCATGTTGGCTCGCTGAGGTCGTTGCAATGACAATACTTGGAAGACAAGGAGCAGTGGCACAAGAAGTCGACGTCACACTTCCTTGTGTCTTGCTCTTTCCACTCTTCCTTTCTGGCCTCACAAAATGACGGAACATTGTGTATTTTTTTTTTTTTTTTCGCTTTTAACAGTTGCTGCTTTTCCAGTTGAAATTTGTAAATTTTTCCTCTTTTGGTACAAATGTACATACCTTTTAATATATTTAGTAATTTTTTTTTTGCTTTATGCTGAGTGTAGTTTGCTGCCCAGACACTCGCTGACTGACTGCTTGTTGTTGCTTTGTATTGGCAGAAAGTTCTTGAAATTTCGTACATTGCTCTTTTGTGCTCTGCTGCAGTTCTTTTTCACTTATTGCTATTTTTGTTGTGGTTTGTCTATTTATGGCTATTTGCATGTATATATATACACAGTATGTATATACATTTTATTGTATTTGCTTTTTCATTTGTTGATAAGGTCAACATCAAACGGAGCAGCGCAGCATATTCCATACAAATGATTTCCTCCTTCCTGTTTGCCGGCTTCCCTTGACCCAGCTCATTCTGAGAACATGGCCGAATTGTTATTGTTGAATTGCAGTAATTTTTAGTTTTTGTTGTTGTTATAATAATCACTGTTGCTAAAGCTCAATGACAACGCTGTATGCAGTTGGGGTCAGCAAGCAATTTTGGCTATTTCACAGCTGCTCCCACGCGAAGAATTTATATGCATTTGAATAAATAAGTATATGCATATAGAAGATAACAAATACATATATGTGTAGATACAAAATGTACTTGGGAGCATGTATGCTTTTATTTTCAACTGGCTGTAAACTTATGCCCCCCTGTGATGGTGTTTAGGAGAACTAACAACTTGCTCTTTGGCCATCGAGTGTATTGCACTCTTATTAATGTGTATGTTCATATGTATATAATCTCTTACATACATATGTGTGCGCTTATCCAGAAGTGTAATGCAGCCTCTCCCTCCTTATCCATTATACCCTCCCACACACAGCACTCTTGTTGACCCATTCAATGCAACTCCATTTACTCCACGCTGTCCTTTTCGCCTGCGGCCACTTCTGTTTAAAAATTATATATTTGCCTTGTATCTTCGAGAGATGAGCACTTGCGTCGCCGCCAAGGCTAAACCATTATGCAACTAACTATGTATGGCCAAGCGGCGTCTCAACAACAAAAACAAGCATAAATAGCACAACTGAAAGCTTTCCTGCTGACACTGTAATGTCACTACTATTGCCATATATAACTGTATAGTACATGCTGTCGCCACTGGGGTCACACAGCGGGATCAGCACAATCCCTTGGTTACTCTTACTTGTGCAACCCTGCCTTCGCGTTACTTTGAGTTTCATTTTGAAAGTTTTGTGGTGAATTTTATAAAGCATAAAGTGAAGTGATATTTTTTCATGTGGTTTTACTGGTTTCAACTTATAGTTTGTTAAAGTTTAATTTAATTTTACAGCAGCGTGCAGTTTTTGCTGTATCTATTTGTAGACTGAAGTGATAGTTGTGGCAGATATATAGTGGGTGCAGTGTATTTATGAACTAAAGAAATCCTACTCTGATTGGAATTGGGATATTTTGCAATGGTTTGTTATGTAAAATTATACCACAAAAAATTACTATTTGGAAAGCTAACAGAGATAAAATTGAGGTTGCAACATATTTAAGCACCCAGATTGAGACCGCTAGCTTATTATTTGGGTTTCCAAAATTTAAATTTCAGAAATTTAGTTAAAATATTACCTTCGACTTTTGTCAAACTCTAATAGATTTGCTAACAATTTTCTTGCATAAATAACCATTTTGTGAGTCTCCAAAAGTTTGACTCAATTGAGGATGTAAAAGCCGAATCGAAAAAGGCTCTGGTGGCCATCATGACGGAAGATTTTTGTAAGTGCTATGATGACTGGGAAATTCGTTGGCATAATTGCAGCGGGAGAGCTTTAATTTGATCACAGTAGCACAATCAGATATAATTCGATAAACGATTGTGAGCGTTAAAACGCTTTAGCGGCATAATCCAAGGCTTTGCGTTTCAACTGACTTAGCAGATAAGATTTCACCAAGCCGCTAAGTGTGGTTAAAAAATAATAAAATATTCTTATGTAGGATATATGGTTGTCATATACACCATAATTACGATAAGATGTCCGGCCAATACCAATCGTAAGGTCTGAGCGACAATTATTATATACCATATAACCATATACAAGGGGAATCACATAACAAAAAAATCAGGTAAATATTATAATATATCTAGTAAAAAATCCATTACTTTTCTAGATGATATCTCGTATTGTATAAGTGCGTTTAGATTAACCAATAGGGAGTTAGGAAAATAAAAATAAAAAAAATTAAAACATTTTGAGCTTGCTTGACTGAACATTGTTCGTACACACGCCATCGTGGACACCAGCAAAAAGAAAGTATGGCATATACCAAAATTTTTCTCCGATAAAGGCGAAATCAGAAGTTAAGTTAGGATATTGACACTGCACCTGCCACTGTGTGATAAGTGCACCCCGCTCTGTTAGAAGAATTGTCGAAAATATCAATAAAATAATGGAAATCGTGTGATTGATTTAAAAAAGGCTGTATATGAAAATAAGTTCGATGAATGTCCGTTTCAAGAGAGTGAATCCAAAAAAACCTCATGAACCGAATTTCGAGCTGCATAACAACTAACTACCTAGATCCATTGCTGAAGCAGATGTTTGCTGATGACGCAAAGTGGGTCGTTTAAGGCAATTTCAAGTTAAAACAGTTGTCATTGAATTGCGGTGAACCGATAGCTGCGCCAGGATTCACTAACAAGTCGGGTTTGCTGAGTGTTGGTTGTTATTGACAATAAATCAATCTTTATGACCTAACTTTTACTTCGGAGCTGTACTTTGAACATGCATTTTATAGTTTGACCCCGGCATCAAGGTAATATTATCTTCTTCCACATTTGCAAAATGAGTTTGCTTATGAAAATATACTATTCTAGTTTTTTGTCGGTTAAGACGAAGGTTTTTATGAGAGTGTTATAATTAATACCGCTTTAAAACTCTAATAAGCGATCAAACAAAATGGCGCATATTTTACCTATATAAATCAGATAATTCTAGCTATGTGAAATAAAGCTTTCAATTTAGCGCAAAAGTAGTGGATCTATTTTTGCTGGACCTTAAATACATTCCCTAAAGTCAAATCGAGTTGCATATTTGAAATAGTTCTTTGAACACATATATAAATTTAGTATTCCTTCGCGTAAAAAGAATCATATATTTTCCGGCTGCAGATAACGGTGCTTCCATTTTTTTTCGAGCAGACAATTAAGTCTTTTGCAATTTCCATGAATCTACGTTCTAATTATACACCAAAGCCAACTAATCTCGACGGCCACAATCCCATATTGTCATTGTCACATATTCGTCTACACAAACCCAGCCAACACACACACACCTATACGTATATATCTACATACATATACATACGTGGAAAATACACATAGTGCTCATGTGCTCATTACTTCAACTACAATGGCTTACTATTATACATATGTGGGTGGTATATACACACACACACAAATACTATAATATATAATATGCAGCCGTATATGCCCCCTTGTATATAGTGTGTGCGTTGGTTATAAGCTGCTGTCTGTAGCCTGCTGCTAAGCTGCCATTTTGCCACACATTCAACGTGTTGCAGCTACTGTTGGTTAATGAAAAAATTGCTTCCGTTGTCGCTGCGCCCTTGCCATTAACTGTTATTTTCGACATCATTGTCGTTGTCATTGTTCGCTATTCAAACTATGGCTATCCACCGCTACTCCTACCTACCTCTAATATATATGTATGTATGTTTATAGGAATGGTAAGCTGCGCAACCTGACTGCTTGCAACGTCACGTCATCAATGTGCACATGTCACTCATACCAGCCGTATAGCGTCAGTGATGCAAAGAACATACATTTATGTGCATGACTGTGTCTGTGTGTGCGCAAGGACATACGCGCAAATGACTCTGGTTGTAAGCACAAACTTATGCTTAAGCTTTCATATAGATATATTTGTATGTGAGTTGTTAGAGCCCAGCTGTGAGTCAATGCATATTGGTAAAGAGAGGGCTCAATTCTTTCGGTTGAAGTTAATCTTCGTTTTATTTTTTACATTTTTATCTCTTACCTTGTTTTATCATTTTGGCTTCTTGAGGGTTTATCCTTTTCCTTTCATTTTAAAACCGGAGCACTAATATTGAGAGGAGTTTTCTAATTTTTTTTAATCAAAGACAGGAACTTGGTCAATCACATGATTGGTACATATGTTAGGTTAGGCTAACCACAGAGACGGAGAGCTTGCTAAAATCATTTTCATAAGCCATCACTCGTGTTAAAAGCTGCTAAGTGTTAATCTAGCCTCCTATATTGTCTAGAAAGCATATTGATCTGATCACAAGTATTCAATACCGCTTGATTTCGATTCCAGTAAGTTAGTGTGAATGGCTAATGGTAGGAGAACTAAATCCTAGTTTTAAAGAAATATATATTATCCATTAAAAAGCTTTAAGAATTTCTTATTCGAATTCTAAAAATCTTCCAAACAGTTATATATTTGTGAGGGAGGTATCACGTTGATATCATCAAAACTTCTCATATTCCTGATCTTGCATTAGGTTTTTCTGACCTTTGGAATTCAAAATAGCAAATTTAGTTGAAGCATTCGACTTATCTTCCAATAGTGTTGAAAAAGTGAAAAAGCAACTTTTATATTAAAGTCAGAGCCTCAAATCACATGCCCCGAATAATTTTTCCTAAAATATGAATAATTAGAGCTCATTGTGCGCATAAAGGCTAAATTCATAATATTATTTAGCGCCCCTATTTACTCACCCCTTACAACAAAGGCTTCATTTTCTGTTATACCATTTAAGAGGGAGCACGTTAGCCGACGTAAGTGACATTTCACGTACACGCTGGACACCATCAACTACCAGCTGACTTGAGTTCCAGATTAAGTGCATGCATAAAGTCGATCAATACATGTCCGAGGGTTGAGTTGTAGTACGTAGCATATTGCAGGCAGCACAGCTATTGGCAGGCGAATATGACAGTGAAAATTATTGAGGACATACATACACACATACAAATTTTGTAACCTTTTTTTGATAAATTCGGATTATTTCTGTGAGAAAAAAGCTAAAGCAGTAGAGTAAATGCTTCCATTTTGATGTTTTCGGTTTGCTTTAAGGTATTGTGGACATTTTGGATTCAGGTATTTAAAACTTTGGGTGTCTCAGTCTAAATTAAATAGTAATTATATAATTTTTTTTAATCTTTCGCATATTAGCCGATATACCTTGGTATATAAGAAGTAAATCAAAGGCTTTGTAATTCACATAATCGATATATGCGGTGTTTGAAAAGTTATAGTCCAGTTTCGACCCGTTTTAGTCGTGAGATAGCATGCCTTAGTAGAATAGAATTTAATGCCAATATCTTTACTGCTTTTTTAATTATGTATTCCATAGTAAAATAATCAGATCGAAGAAAAAATTACTTGAGGTGGAGATTTGGTGCAGTTGTAGTTCGACTGCCGTCATTTTCGAACTGTAACATAAGACAATAAGTCGAATAGTTACCGTGGCTTGCGATTTTTTCATTATTTTTAATCAAAAGATAAAAAAGTAATAGAGTTTACTCATTAAAACTTAAGAAAGCAGCCCTTTCTAGCCTCAACAAAGTTTTTCCAAAAGTGCGAAACAGATTTCTACAAGTCTAAAACTCATAACTTTCGGCTGTGTAACAATTATTTTTCCTGCAAAAGTCGCTTTATTTCTAATTTTGCATTCAAAACTGATATTTCACACGAAATATAACCATATTTCTAGCGCTTTAAAGCCTTAACCCCTTCAAGAGCGCAAAATATGACTGCAAAGTACTGCGCATTTAAAAGCTAAGCATGAGGCAGACACATAAATTAAATGGGAAGAAATGAAAAAGTTCAACTAACCGCACAATAAAAAATGAACAATGACAGGTTAATAGCAAATAAATGAAATCCCATAAGCAAAAGTACACACAAACGTCAATGAAGTGAAAGCGGCAGTCACGGACCACGGTACATTGGCCAGCAAGAAGAACGGCGTCTAAAAAGGAGCAAACAGCAATGACATCGATGGCCGAGAGGACACCGCGATAATGGATACAAGGCAGTGAGTGGCGCTGGCAATAATGACAGCGCGTGGGAATGTGCGCGCATAAATAAAAAATAATAACAACAACAACACCAATAATAACAACAGCAGAAAAAACGGCATGTATATAAATTATGCTGCAAAGAAGCGACGAAACAAAGTGATAAACAACACAAAGGACATGCAACGCAACTCACACATACATATACACAGATACAAACATAAATGCAGCAACATAAAAGTGTGTTAAGAGAAAAGAATTGGCTGCTTTTAGCCGCCTCAATTGATATATAGCTTCAATTTGAGAAAAACTCAACGAGGAGAAAAAAGCGAAACACCAAGCAAGTGGGCAGCGGTGCATTTATGCAGCAAGTGGTGAGTAAATATAGCAACAAACGAAAAAAATTGCAACAGCGCGCAATGCAAGATAACGCACTCGTTGCACAAGAAGAGGCAGAAACAGAAGCGTTGGCGTGCGGGGTGAGGGGGACACAAAGAGTATCAGTGGCACGGAAAGAATCCAGCGTGCGCTGTGTGGGTGTAGAAGACGTATTGGTAAAAAGGACACGTTGGCGTGGCTAACGGACACGCTATTACAGATAAGCGCGCACATGAGCACACATGCGCCAAACACACACAAACACATACATATATGCTCAAAGTTAATTGAAAGTGGGCGAACTGAGTGAAGCAACGCGGATATTGCAGCAAAGTAAGTGGAACCGCGCAAATGCGTATGTTTGTGTGCGAGTATGTACAGCGGTCACCAGTGTTGTGGGCCGATAAGAGAATGTGTGCTCAGTGAAATGAGGCAGTGTTGTCGTGTAAGGACGACCAACATGCTGGGAGCAACTGGCAACCGGGCTGTTCCGCGACACTGCCTCCGCAGCAGACAAACTTAATGGCGACAATAATGATAATGACACGGCGCACAACAGGCGTTATAGCAACAACAACAACAACAGCAACATGCACAGCAATGCGAGCAAGAAAGACCAAAGGAAGCGCGCTGATCAAACGATTGAATAGGGCAAATGAGCGTACGACCCAGCAAATGATGGTGCAAAAACAAAGCAAGAAGCGTCACGCTAGCGGCGAAGCGATGCAATGAAGAGGCAAAATGCATGGCACATCGTTTGAGGCGTCTGTAGGAGCACCCAACAAGAGGATAACGTAAATTTAATGAGCAGTGCAGAAATATAGCTGCTGTGCTGCAGCTAGGGAACTATGCAAGGCTTGTAGCAATGGGGTTAGTGATGCAGAAAATGAAATTGTAAGCTGTGGGCTGCATGATTAAATGCAGGTTTAATGCAATAATTTTGATAGTTTGCACATTTTTCTTGCTAATATCATAGGCCTCTAATTATTTTTGATGCACGAAAGGCCAGACACTTTTGTAGCAAATAAAGTCTAGTGAAAATAAATGCTGACTCCAAGAAGTGAGATATATTCTAAATCCTAATTAACAATTTTGCTCAACAAAGAACTAAATGAATAAGCAGACAAATCGTAGGCCTTATTTAGCTAACCTCTTAAGTAAATTGTGAAAATGATTGCCTGGATCTTATAATGTTAAGCTTTGGTAGTTAGACCTCTTATTAAAAAATTGAAAAAATTTATATTTATTGTTTTATACATATTTATTTTTGTTTTGCTTAGGTTGGGTTAAAAAACGTCATTCTCTGCCATACAAACTAAGTAATCAAAATCAAGTTTTTGTAAGAGAAACTTTTTTATTTGACAAGATATGTTCACAAAAATTGGTACAGATGTATTATGTAAACCAACGGTAAAATATTTGAAAAAATGTTTCAGATCGGAAGACTATAGCATATAGGTGTCATACGAACTTAACAATCAAAATAAACGTTTTCTATGGAATATTATTTCTGTGAATGGTATTCTAGGTGCGATGTAATAAAAGTTCATTCTTTTTATTGTTTTAATATAAATTTAATATCTTTATCAGGTCTATTAAGTATTACGTATACGCCCTGTGCTGCAAAGTAAACCTTGCAGTGTATGTCAACTGAGTTTATTTGTATGCTTACTTGTGGGTATTTGTTAACTGAGTTTTCTTTGTACAAACATAATAAATAATTTCCTGTATTCCTTTGTTTGTAATCTAATTTTGCAATGTGATGTCATTATTTTCAATTACACGTTAAATTAAATATTACGTATACGCCCAGCAATACAAAGAAACATTGCATATACATATGTTGACAGAGTGCTTGTTAGATATTATGTATGTGTAAGAAAGCACATCGTTTTTCATATGTAATACGATTTTTTATTGATGTAGAAATTAATATCATTTATGCAGTTGCTAATAACAAGTTACGTATACGCCTCGTGTGTCATATAGAAAAAAAGTAGCTATTGTTTGCCAGTGTGAAAAAAAATCATTATATATTTTTTTAAGCGTGTTAATTTACTAACAAGGGAGTATTTAAAGCGTAGATGGCGGGTTGCTGTGTATTTTACTGCGAATATGTTGTGTTACGTATACGCCTGGCACCACCTTTTAGTAAAAAGAGCTTTTAAATTTAAAAATGTATGCTCAGGCAAACAGCAAGATGATTTACGAAACAATTTTCTATATTAATGAATAATTTACTGACCAATTATCTTACTCAATCTTGTTCCAAATATAAAAGGTTTTACATTAAATCTGTCTTAATGTCTTTTGAACCCGCTGATGTACATATATTTGCTGATAATTATACACTTATACATATATATATTTATATATACATATATCTCTGACGCTTCGCGGAAGCCACACATATTTTTTAGTAGCACCAATATTTATGCGATTGGTTTAAGTATACACTTCATCACATTAGAAGCGTAAAAAAATAATTATGCAAAAAAGAAATAAATAAAAAATTGCATTAATTAATGAAAGCGATAACAAAACTGCACATGTGTTTGCTCAAATGCAAAAATGCGTTGACAAGAGTTAGGTGTGAGCAGAGACGTGCTTAAGTGTAAAAAAATTATTTAAGCAAAAAAATTAACGCTAACAGGCAGTTGAAAAATGTGCGCTGTTTGTATTAATTAAACATTATTTAATTTTTTTTTGTGACGCTTTAAACCGCACAACCGCAACAGCAGGTATTTTGTACGAAACAAAAGCCAAAAAATGTTTATCGAACACACTTTTACATAAATAATTTAATTTTTGAAATATTGTGGAGAATTGAACTTTAACCATGGACTTTACTGCATTCATGGAGAAACATAATATTTCTGATTTTTTGTTTTAACCATTTTTAAAGCTCAATATTTAATGCCGGGCTTTTGAGTAAACTGAACAAAGAACATGTTCCAACAGTAATTATTTGTATGTGACTTTGTGGAATTTGTTTTTTGCTATAGAATTTTCAATTAATATTTCAGCAGCGGACTTAAGCTGGCATTAGTTATTTGAAACTTTGAAAACAAAAAGTTGAACTCAAATGCATTTAATATTAACTCTATTATTGATTTTTGTTTTGGTCAAAAATTTAGTTTAATAACCACCGCTGAAGCAGCTTATGGACTTAGTTTATGTACGTAGTCGTAAGCACATGCTATGCTTCAGCCAGTTGCTGACGTAATTAGTGCTTAAATACACATACGTGTGTGCGTAAATGCTTTTGTGCTGAAATGTTAGTGTATGTATGTTAGCGCATGTGTGTGGCATATCAAAAATTAATTTCTAACCAATAATAATGTAACATTTGAATTTTAAATAAGGCGATTAATATTTAATCAATTATTATCGAATACAGTTCACTTAACATATTAAATATCTACACATATAAACTGCTGTGTAGCATACCCATAGGCGCGTGTATGAAAATGATGTTTATATGTGGCAGTGCACATATATAAAAATTCATATAAAATCATTTCTACTTGTATGCGTTTATATGGTACATAAATACATTTATTTTACATTTTTTTCTACGAAAACTACCAAATAGTTTGCTGTCCAAATATTTTGTAATACTTGTATATGCTTAAATTATATATAAAATTTAAAAACATGTATGTGTATATGCATATACATATATGTATATACATATGTTAACAATGCAATACTGAAATTTTCGCCATTTTCCTCTACTTCACTTTGGTAGAGACCTAGACTTTATACCTACTCATGCAGTTCTCTGTTTTACACTCTCTCTCCGCATTCACTGTTAGTTTACCGCTTACTCAGTCATGAAATTGCAAAAAATCAGAGTTACCCACACTTGCACACATACATAAGTGAGCATATACTAACACTGCCAATACATTCCTAAACGTTGCCATTTAAATGCTGCTAAATAAATACACAACAATACCTTTACACATATACATATGAATATATGTGCATATGTACAAATGTTTGTGTTTGCATGAATTTATCGTATTCACAAAAATCATTGAAGTAGAAAATGTCATTGTCCTGAGCATCATAAATTTTATACTTCACTGCAAATGCATGTGTTAGCAGAATATGTGAAAATAAAATAATATGATGATCGTAAAATGTTGGAATATATGCTCGTGTTTAGTTATAATCAAAAATGAAATAAAAATATTATTTGTTGTTTTTGTAAAAATTGCTGACTTTTCGTATGCAAGGTATAATCAAATATGAAATAGTTGGAATTATAGTGAAAATTGTGATAATAAAAATTTAAAAATAGTAAAATATATTTTAAATAATATCTCACTTAAAACCAGGCTATTATACCTTAGTTTCTTGCTTTCTACAAAATTCATGTATTTTATGTATTTTGACTTTCAGTTATTGTAAGATGGCACCGAGAGCTTAAAATTTGGAAATAATAGGTATTGTTCTTTATATCTTTGCACAACGCTCTCATCTTTCCACGAGCTTCAGAACAATTTAACAATTTAAAGATTTAATAACATGCCAAAATGCTTAATTTTATGAATTCAAAATTAAAAATCTAATTTTTGCCTGTTAATTTTAAATTCTAGATGCTAATTGTCTAACAATTTGTATGACTATCATATCAGCTGCTTTGCTTGTAAATTTGCTTGTTCGTCTCAAGGAGTCATATCTAACTAAAGCGGCATTTTGTTTAATAAATAAATAAAAATAACGCACATTTACAGAATTTAGTGTATTTAATAATCGGCTCTGTATTGGATTCTCTTAATCCCGCAGCCGTTCTTCGGGCAATGAAATATGTTTTCTGTTTAAAATTTACTCAAATACGAAAACCAAGAACATGTATTTTATTAGAATAGATGAGTACGGGCCATATACAAGCTGCAAAGTAAACAGGATTTTTAGAATGTAGCCCCTCCTGATTAGGCTACCTATATGTCGACTGGTATGTTAGAATATGCTATCTTTATCGATTGTCCAGTGAGATATGACATTTCATCGATTGGAAGTGAAGTTATAGCGTTTGAAGTGCTAGTATGTTTGTGTAATCGGTGCGAAAATGAGCTTCGAACAAAGAGCCAACATTTCGTTTTAAAATTGGTAAAAATTTTACCGTTTCAATTGATGAAACAAGTTTATGGCGATGATTGTCTATTTTGCAGCGGAGCACACGAGTGGTTTCAATATTTTCAAAGTACTCGTGAGGACATAAATGACGATCAACATGTGGGCACAAATTCACTGACGACCAAAAATTTCTCAAAATCCAACATTCGAAAGACGCTTGCGACCGATTATTTAACCAAAAATCATATTTTAGCCATTAACCACTCCCCGTATTCACCTGATTAAGGCACCGTGCGACTTCTTCCTTTTCGGAAAAATGCATTTGCCCATGAAAGGAAAGCGTTATGTAGACCTAGAAAAGATCTTGAAATGGATGCCATCGACAACATTACCTTTCTTCACTTATAAGATGACCCATAAATATACTGTAGAAAAAAAATATCTATTTCGTAGAATCCATCGACAAAAATACTTCTATTTGGTTACATTAAGTTTTCTGAACCAGGATGAATTTTCTAAAATTAAAAGATGCTAGGATATGTGCTAAAAAGGTATGTGCTACTCTGTGTTTGAAATAAGAAAATTCCTAGAAAACGACGTCTCAATATCTAACAGTATTTTTAGTTCAAATAATATCAGTATTTTCTCACAATTTGTCCAATCGATTTGTATAAACAGCTTACAACTCATATGTCAGCCAATGTCCGCACAGTGCAGACAATATTTGTTGCTGTTACATCATGCAAAAGCTCTTAGTCGCTCTCCATATTATATAAATTAAATAAAAGTACAAGCTGACCAACCTAACTGTATTTTTTGTGCAAAAACTAAACACTCCTATCCGCACAGACACACACATACGCCCGTCACCGAAGTTGTTAATATTTGTTGCAACATGCCGCATCAACAAGCTCATGCTGTCAGCTTGCTAGCAGCAACTACTACAGCAGACAATACTCCGCACTCGACTGCAGCTCTTACGCAGCGATAGCAAAACACTTACGCATTGAAGTTTACAAATATTTACTAGCCAGCTATGGCAAAGATATTTCTTGCGAAAAACTTCAATAAAATAACAACAAGCTTTTGTCCCTTTTACATAAAGGTATACGCATATATCTAGGTATGTGTGTGTACTTGTGTGTGAGTGCACTTCGAGCAAGCAACATTTTGGTCAATACTCAATGCTCAATAGCTGGTTGACAGCAATTTACTGCACAAGTGTATTTTAAAGCCAACAGCTGTTGAGAAATGATATTATATAACCGTATGTATGTATGTATGCATAACATTTTTTGCTTAGCTCTTTATGCATTTGTAAACAAGTATTTATTGGCAGATTTTGTCGTTTCATGCAGCAGCTTATTGATTTTCTTCCAAGCAACAACAAATGCAGGCAGTAAGCGCAAATTTTGCATATAAGTAATAAGCTGTATAAACATATGCTTGCTATGTCTATGTGCAGCGTGTGTAAGTGAGGAAAAACACAATCATGTAAATATGCAGTTGTCGTTGTGTTGGTGAGCAAACAATTTCAGTTTCAATTTCAAGTGCAATCACGTCAAGCATCGCAGAGCAAAACGATACACATGGCATTATGCTAAATTTTTGTCAGCACTCAAGCAAAGCCGCTCACAAGAAAAAGAAGGGTGAAAAACGGCAGCAGCAGCAACAGGGCTAGTCGCCAATAACATGTTTACCAGTAAAGCCGTGCAAAGCCAATGTGAGTTGAGCGTGTGCCGAAATTAGGCTGATATGCTGAATCGAGCTCTTCAACGTTTGACAGAAGCTACCCTAAACTCTGACCTGCTACCCACAAGTAAGTATGTAGTTGCGTGCGTATTTACTTACTGCTCGTGCAGTTGCTATGCATTAAATCCCATTGAACTGCAAATTAAATTACCGTTAAGCATCAATCTGGCATGCTTGAGCGAAAGCAGCAACCAGTCGATATCTATATATTTAGTTACTTAAATGTATATTTGTATGTACATATGTATAGTAAAGTATGTTAGTTTGAAGAAGCACAGACAAATGAAATTGAAACCCACTCACTTGCCGCAGCAGCGCTCCCACTTTTATATGCCGTTGGTCTCTTTCAATCAAATTTTTGTTCAACTTTTTCGTATTTTTTTTTCTCTTTTCGCATTTTGCCATTTCCTGCTGCCCACATACTCGCTACCCCGCACACAAATTTATTTGGTTAGGTTTCGATCTGTTTCGGTCTGCGCTGGACTTGCTGACTTGGCTCGGCATGGCTTGACTCGGCTTGTCTGCTCTTGACTGGCTTTCACTTGCTCTCGAATGCTTTCAGCAGCTTTTCTTTATCAATATCCACCGCTTTCCGCTATCCGCATGCGGCGCGCTACCTCAGCGCCTTCGCCTTGCTTACCGTCATAGTTTGCTGCCACTTTTGACTTCGGCTTTTCTTGTTTGTTTTGTTTACTTTTTTCCCCCCGCTTTCTATACCCTTCAATTTGTTATTTGTTTTCTTATTTTCTTTGCGAATTGTTTTCGTTTGTCTTTCGTTAAGTTGGCGCAACCGAGCGTCCAAGTAGGTTGCTTGCTACTTATTCCAGCTATTGATGCCATGCCAACGCTAATGCTAGTGCCAACAAAATCAGCCAGCTGCGTCCCGGACATCCCCGAAATCAATAGCATCTGGAAATCGACAATAATTTCAAATTGATTTTCGTTTACTTTTCCACATGTCAGGCAAGCCAAAGAGTCAGTCAGCCCAACCGCTGTACATGCAACACACCGGCACACACATGGAAACACAAATATAAGTAGTGATGTATGTATTTGTGTGTGATTTCACGAGTAAATATGAGCGCGAAAGGTGTTTTCGGGCACCGCTCTCGGTTAATGCCGCTCGTTGCCACCGCCATTGGTGGCTGCTGGTGGGTGTGCCACGGTAAGCAATCACTATTTGGGTGCACAAGCATTTTGGCATCAGTTGATTTAACAAACATGGCTTGTACGTGAAATTCTTACAGATTTTAATCTGCCATTCGGATAACCTGTCTTTATTTGTTTGTATGTGCGCGTGTGTAGGTAGTTGCTTATACACAGGCATTTTTTGCATTGTGAGCGCGCAAAATTATTCCGTATGTGTTAGTGGCTCACATTAAATATTTAATAAGGCTTTAAGTGCAGTCTGATGTCAAGTACTCAGCTGCGATTATAAGGACGAAATAATGCTGTAGTCATTTGGTCCGGAAGCTTGTTTCTTAAAAAGTTATACCACAAATTGGTGGTGACACACAGATCATTTAATTATTTTGAAAAGTTTTACAAAGTTTCATCAATTATCGTACATGTTTTCGATCTCATTTGTTTCGCGCCGAGATGTAATTTTGCCCAAAAGTATCGATTGCAATGGTAAAGCCGTCGTTC